>CAJNIZ010048035.1:22899-34196 GCA_905231905.1 Symbiodinium pilosum | reverse complement strand
TTCTCCGCCTCTGGGTCAGCGGACTAAGCCGGAGACTCTTAAGTTAAATATATAGGCTTGGGGTCCGGGATCATCGAGAGAAGATTCAAGGATTCAGAATTATCTAAAATTTAAGATTTAATCCTAAAGCCTTCGCCCGACCACGGCAAATCCAAAAAAACAAGAAAAATATATTAATTTTCATAAATTTTCATTTTCCAATTATCTTAATAAAATTGAATTCATTTAATAAAGAGATTTCAAAAATCATCAAAATAATATATTTGAAGAATATTATATTCAAAATTCATTCGCAAAAAAATCATATTTCATTCTATATATATATATTTTCAGAATCTATTTGCCAGAATTTCCTATTCTCATGATTTTCTTGAAACGATTTCCAAACGAATAATTTCTCAAATTCCAAAGTTTCAAAAATATTTTAAAAAATCAATCAAAATTCTATAATTAAAGAATTCATTGATAAATTCTTATGATAATAATAGTATACATGAATAGAGGTTCATAAATATCAAGATTTTCTCCCTATCGATCGTTTAATCAGGAAAACCAACTAATTTCCAATAAAGCCGTGCGGGCCAGAACTAAGGAACACGTACAATATTGAGCTTTAAGAGTCACGCAGGTCTGCTGCTACATTTGCGGAGCAAGCTTGCTGCCATCTGGGGGAAAAGGAAATATTCTTTTGGGAAATCTGTCCTACACGAGCATAAATGCAAGAAACACCAGTGCTCGACAGATCCGGGCATTGTTCTGCATGTCGTTTTTCCCCACGGTTTTTTGCCAACCTTCGATTTCCGGCTGCGGGGTCGCGCGCTTCAGGGCGCTCCACTGCTGGCTGCTGGCAGCCTCAACTGCCAGCCAGCCGTAAGCTTCCCAGGAGCTCCAGGCAGGCACAGGAAGCCCAAAGCCACAGGAGGTCATCTTCAAAAGTGAGGCCTGCTCTGACAGCAGGGCATCATAGCATGCTTCGGAGCAGAGCCGCCAGAAGCGCGTGGCTGGGCAGAAGTACAAAGAAGCAGTAGCTCCACATCCGTCGCAGGTCAGGAGCTCGGACTGCGCATGTTGCGCCAGCCCCTCCTTCTTGCCGCGCGACCGGAAGATGAAGCCTGGTTTTTGCGAATGAAGCTAAGGCAAAAACACATTTGTTTTGTTAATCGATTTCCCCAGGAGCCCTAAAAACTCTTGAAAAGGGGAGCAATTGCTCGCTCGCAGACCTGGGAGCATTCCACACGCATGTTCGGGTAGCAAGGCAGGGGGACCCGATGCTCCAGCACATAGCGGGACAGCAAAGTCTCATGGAAGGATTCTGTGGCAGTCATCCCAGAACGCCATTCGCCAACATAGGCCACATGTCCTTTTCTTAGCTAAGGAGGGTCTGCCTAGACCCTAGATGAGCAGCTGACGGTGGTACTTGCACTGCTCTGCCTAAAAACTTTCCCAGGATTGTTGTGGTCCTATAAGCGGCGGAGAAAAATCCTTCTTGCAATGCCGGAACCTTTCAGTTCTACATACTCCGTATACCATCCCCTCAACAAGAGTGTGAACTAAAATCTTAACAAGGCAAAGACTCGACCCCGGAAACTTGCCAGAGCTTCATCGGCGCAGGAAGCTTCTCCCGGAGGCGGCATGCAGAGGAGAAGTGTCTGGTGCGACAACTTCTTCAAGGAGGATGCCTGGGGATCCGCAAGACGGTTGAAGGACTTTTCTGGGGCAAAGAGCTTATGGGGATGAGATACTTGGGCAGGAAACCTTCAGAGCAGTAAACAAGAGTACTGGCAAGTGGGGACTTAGAAAATCTTCGCCACCAAGTTTGCCCCGGGAGGGACAAAGGCTGAGCAGGGAATGGTCACATCAGTGGAGAGGTGGCGCCAAAACGCGGTCCAGACCCAACAGCGATATGTCCAAGCTTGTTTTCTCACGTCAACCGCTCGAACAGAACTCGCTTGATGGGATTTGTCAGGGAGGTGCACGGATCAAGGTGTAAAGGATAGCGGGCTAGATCAATGCCCATCGACATTCCATGTTACTGAGTAGCAAAAACAATGCCGAGCACGCTAAGCACGACAAAGTTGCGTCTCCAAAATTCACATTGCAGGAGCTTTCCCTCGCTCTGGGTGCAGGTGGGTCGATATCCAGCGCGGCAATGTCCACGCCTGGAAGGCTGCATGCTTGGGAACTATATTCCAGAAGTGTTAGAAGTTGCTGGCTTCTGGGTTGCCCTTGCAATTGAACCATCTGCAGGGCGAAAACACGACCAGTTGCAGGACTTTAGTTTTTATATGCACGCATTTGAGAGGATTCCGGCTGCAGTGGCTCAGGTGCTGCCCAGGCTTAGCATGCGTAAAAACGTCAAAACACCATGCGGCCCTTGTAGAAACAGCACAAACACTACATGAAAGAATGAATGCTGCGCCTCTCCGCTTGAGCAATGTTGCCCAGTATCCCACCCCAGCTCCAAGTTCCACTAGACCTCCAGAAGAACAGCTCTTCAGGATTTTCAATACTTTGGAGCTTGGAATCGCAAAGCCATGCCATCTGGCAGATATATCGCGTCCAGCCATCTGCCAACTTTTCACCGCTTTCTGAAGCTTTGCCCCTCCAACATCTCTGGCGTGCAGCTTGACGAGGCAGCTAGCCTCCAACCAACGCGATCGCAGGAAGCGCAGGGGAAGCGGAGCAAGCAGAGCTGCCTTCCAGGGCGGGCCTTTGCCATGCCGTAGCCAAGGCTTGCGGAAGCCCCACAGCACCGCGCGCCGGGCCATTCGTGTGCCGGAAACCAGGCTGCGCACATCCTTGCAAAGCTGCCTGTCCCGCACGTGGTGCAGGCAAGCTGCCTCTGACAGTTCTGCAGGATGCCGTATTTCCTTTTCGTCGTCCCCTTCGGCCCAGAGCCCCATCAAAAGCGTATCGTAAAAGTCCAACTGCTGCAGCAGGCCTTCCAAAGAGGCCTTGGGCTCCCTACGCAAGGAGAAAGCGCCCCACTGCGCGTCTGCTGCTGTCAGCACATGAAGGGCTTCCGCAAGCTTGTCCTCAGGCCGCATGGTGTGTGATCTGAGATCCCTAGCCCTGGGAAGCCATACTCTCCACAGTATGCAATACGTGAGAACCCTGAGCCCCGTACGTGGTCCCTTCCTGGACAGGACCTCGAACTGCCAGAAAAAGAATGAGCCCACGCTATGCCTTACCCTGAATCCTTGACCCATAACCCTGTATAACCCTCTACCACAGAAATTGCATGCAGGTCGGATCCTCTAAGAATCTCCGCCAGGTGGTGACCTGCGTCGGCTTCGCAAGGCCAACAGCCCAAGCCAGCCTCTCATCGTTTCGCAGCATGAAGGAACGCTTTGGGGTTCTAGGATGCCCCAAGCCCAAATGCCAGAAACTGTACGGTAGTATCTGCGATAGCCCGACAATTCCCAAGAGCTAAAGTAGGTAATGGCTTATATCACCGAAACCCATTTCCTTGACGCAAAACCGCGCAATCCAAGCCTTCATGCTTCCACCTAATTTTCAGAAACCAAAATAACAATCGACATGCAACTCCCAACAGAACCGGACATAGTTCTCACGCAACCCAAGCGCCACCTGAATCCTAAATCCTCATTCCTCAAACCCTGAACCCTAGATCCAGAACCCCGAACCCAAAATCCCAAACCCTGACTTCTGAACCCTAAGCACTAAATCCTGGACCCCCCCAGTTCCCATACCCAAAACCCAGTTCAAAACCCATATTTCGAGAAGCCTCAGTGGAGCTGCGCAAGCCGCTGCCACGCGAGGCGCGGCCTGAGGATCCACAGCCACCTGAACAAGGGCTCTACTGCTTCCTCATAGTTTGGGGTTTGGGGGTTTTAGGGTTCATTTTTTTTTGGGGGTTGAGGGTTTAGGGTGACATGGAAGCCGTTCATTCTTTATCGCGCTTGAGTAGAATCAAAAAAACCATAATCATGAGCAAGAACTATACATCCCTTGCTCGATTAAACAAACGTCAAACGTCAGAACGATGTTCAACTATGACCCAGCTAGGGTCTTGAAAGGGGTTTGTGGGCCATTTCGGTGATCTGGGAAATTTGCAGGCGTGCACAGGATTCGGATTAGGGATTCGTCGACCTACGACAAGGCTCTCTGCACATGCATCCGATACACGATATTGCCATTGGGCCACTTAAGGGGCTTGCTTCTGCGACTCAGTTGGGAATGACTTAGGAATCAGGTGCAGTCAGTTTCAAACACCAGAGCGTGTAGTTTGATTACGCCTTTGGGACTCGAGTATAAGGCTCCAAGGATCACGGTGTGCAGGTTAAGGCTAAAGGCCTTTCGGGATTTCAATGCCGTACTATGCATATGTTTAACATATACACACACACATATGTTCGTTTGGCTGTGGAGTGCCTGCAACCATAGCACCGAATCCTGAAAAACGACATGTTCTAGACATGCTTAGATCTTCAAACTCCGGGTCCCGAAGCCTTCCAACGAAGCTGCGAAATAGCAACTGAGCAATGAACTTTCATCTTCACGACAGCGACATGCTCATACCACAAAGCCTTGCGCTTGTTAGCCATTTTTTCACCTGAAGAACAATAAGGAAATACGGACAAAGAACGCATCAAATGAGACCTACATCTCCCCGACAAAGTACAAACCTGGTGAATAATAAAATTGCGCCGGCCCCCTGTGACTATCATACAAGTCTTGTAGGGTCCTTGTTTTGCCGGCTGGGGTTATCCCTTGGCGGAAGGCCTGGGCGAGTTCCAGCGCGCGGGAGAAGAGCTCCTGTCATGGCAAGATTCTACGGAAGAACAGGGAGATAACCCAGCGTGTTGATGGCGAATCAGATGTGAAACCACATGGAAAGAGAAGCAGGAACTTGGATTATGTTTGGGTTTAGGGTCTAGTTCCTAGTCGGGAATGAAAGAATGGAGAAGAACATGGAGAAACAACTCTACTACTATGAGGTACGTATGTAGGAGCTACTATCGGGAAGCATTCCCGCATTCCTTCCGAAAAGCCGGAACCATTGACCTCAACCTAGCACCTGTTTGAGAGGACCACAGGTAGTTCTCAGTAAGATCACAAGTACCCCAAGTAGGGTCATAACTATCTCCCTACCCTAGGGGCCCGAAAAAAAATAATGCTGAGGTCTACTTGGGCTGCCCTGTACCATAATCATTCCAAAAATAGAGGACCATAATATGGGCAATTATGCCCCCAAACCCGTTGCAACCCCAGTTTCCATTTGATTGCCCATGCTCTTTTCAATGCAATGCGTTTACAGGGAATATCAATAAACCCTATACAACCCTAAGCCTGCAACCCTAATCCCTACACCACCCTAAACCCCAAGCCCCTACGTAACCCCACGAAGCTACAAGTTGCTCCTCTCCCAATGATGAAGGCTCAGGCCAGGCCGGGGCTTCGGGCAACTGACTGAGGCTCCTGGCTGCAGAGAATGCAGGGATTTATAGGGTGTAGGGTTTGGGGTTTAGGTTGGAGTTGGGAAGTCTCCAGCGGTTATATCGGGAATATGTATAGAAAAAACTGTACAGGCGTTCTATCAGGATCATGCACGGATTTATGTGATCAGAAGGAGTATCGGAGTTTGTTACAGCAAGGTTAGAAAAGCCAGTGGTGTTGACAATGTTTCGGGCTTCTACATTGATTTGGGGCTGGGGTTCCCAAAATTCTAGGGTCCCCGCTCGCGGGTCTCCCTCAAAATGTGAACTATATTAGGTGGTACGTCAGAGGTCCCGCAAATCATGTGTAAATAGGGTCCCTTATACCACAACAGAGGAAATGATCCCACAATGCCACCTAGTTATACCATTTTTGGATGAAAGAGATGGACATACCCATCACTTATGAAGTCTCAGTCGGGTCCTCCAAGATTTTGGGGGCATCCCAGAAAACCTAGAAGGTTGATACTGTGGTTTAGGGTGAAGCTGTAACTCCCTATGGATGCCTATAGGGCTTAGGGTGCCCAATTTCATCTCCGGAAGCCTGGGTACGAAGGACAGACTACTTAGGAATATGATGCCCGCGCGATCTGTGACAGTTTGCCATGGGCTGCTTATATGGGGGATTCAGGATTTAAGGCTCTTGGCACCTCAAAGTTTGGGCTGCAGGGTCTCGGGTTTAGGGTTTAGTTTTGGGGGGGGTTCTGGGGTCTAGGGCGCTTTTGGTACGCTTGTTTGCGCTTGAAGAGCTAAAGTTGCTGGGGGCAAGTGTTGCTTGCCCCATATTCAGCCACCCGAAACGAGCAAGACCCCCAAAATCATGAAAACACCAACAGCATGATGACACAGAACTAGACTGATCTCACGGCAAATATGCAAGTCTGAGCCTAAAACTTGAAAACCTATAATTTAGAATCCAATTGGAGTTCTGGCCTACCCAACAAGAGACATGAAACTTAACACGGAGGCCTTCATGGACGGCTGTGCCCCTTTTTAAAGCACAATTGGCGTGGGGGTTCCATGTTAGTGTGGGGTTTGATGTTAGCCCTGGGGAGGGACGCATATATGCTGAGCTCTAAAAGCTTGAGACAGAGAAGCATGTAAGGTTCAGGGTCTAGGTCATTAGAGGTCTCTCAATAACTCACAACATTACTCCCAAGAAGGCCTTCATAGCCCCTTGTTTTGAGGAGTTGTAATGTAGACCCATGATTAACAAACCCCCTCCTTTTAAGGGCCCCTAATAGTAGGATCACTATTACTATCCCTATTAAGGGGAGTAGGTTTATTAACCAGGGGTCTACATTAAGGTTGTCAGATACGATTCTTTGTCTCCTGCTGGCTTCCTCTGCATGTGCAAGCAGCTGCTCGGTGGCAGTTCTCCTGCAGCATGTGGGGCTGGGTTCAAACAGGAACGCTGGGGTGCATGGAGATTTGCATGGGGATTTTGAGGTCCGTGTCAAGGATTCCAGGACAAACATTTTGACAATTTCCCACAAGGAGTAAACCACCTCGTACTCCGTCTGGGGCGAGGGATGTTTCATGACAATCCTCAGAAACCCTTCAAAAAGAATGAGAACCCCTCCTCTCTCGCTCTCACATGCATATTCAGCGAACCTCTCCTTCCAGGTATTTTCCAAAAACCAACACCGAAAGAGCCACCACAACAGCTGGGGGCTTGAAATCTTCATGCAGCCTCTTCAGAAATAGGTCATACAGACTGTTGTCCGTTAATTAACTAACTGCATTGCGGTTGAAGGCGCGAAAGTTGAGGCCCCAGGCAATTGCTTCCAGCATTGAGGCATCCGTCCTCAACCCAAATCCCTGACCTCTAGCCATTACTCCCCAACCCCAAGCCCCCTAATCCCGAATCATGGACCCCTACATCCTGCTCTGCATCTGCAGATCACTCCTCCGCTTCTTGGGCCTGGGAGCTCCCTGCTCGGCGCTTGCAGCAACAGAAGGCGGAATTACCTGGGTAGTTCCCAAAATTAGGGTCCTATTTTGCTACCCATACATATTAGGTGCCGTAACATAATCTATAACCAAAAGGGGCCCATAATTTTGAGAACAACCCACCTAGAAAGTTGCAGCCTGCATTTCTGCTCCAAAAAGGGTGGGAAGCCTACTTGGTTAGTTGTCAAGATTCTGGTTCGTTCTTGGGTTGCCTGTATGATACAACTCCGAATACCCTATGACATAGGGCACCCAAAAAGGGATGATATTTCTGACGGGCCCTTTGTTCGTGCTCGTATTGTCAATTGTCACGAAAACTCAGCAAAAAGCCACGTTTTACGGAATTCAGGGCATGCCCAGCCGCGCACTAAGCTTCGAAGAATTGAAGAGAAACATCAAACTGAGCGGTCATTTGAGGCTGGGGTATCTCAACAGGTTGGGTTCTCGTTTTAGTGTGTATTTGCTGGGGCCTACGTAAGTGTTTTTAGTGGACTTGATACCGTCGCATGAATGGGAACGATAAAAACCCTACAGCACCCAAACTCTGGTTGTTAACAAACTAATGCAAATTAAGAACCCTATCCACTGCTTAGGGGTGGAGGATAAAAAGCCCTCCCCTGCTTAGGATCCACTATCACAGAACATGAAAGATGAAAGAAACCCAAACCCTCAGCCGCAAACCCTCCTAGGGCCCCATCCCTCAACCCTAAAACCTAGCCCTTAAACCCAAACCCTTCTCTCCAAACAAAGCTTCCTCTGCACCGCGATCTACACCTGAAACCTTGAGCCTGAAACCTTGGCGAATCTCTGAACGAACCCCATCCCTATAACAGTAATAATAGTAGTAATCCTAATACGAATAATAGTAAAATAGTACTAATATAGATAATAGTAATAATAGTAGTAATATTAGTAGTAGTAGTAGTAGTAGTTAATAATCCCTTAAACATCTGCTGAAGCACTGGCGGCCGGTCGGGTCGCAAAGCAACGTTGGTGGACCGCATTGACACAGTTTCGGATTTCAGGCTGAGGGTTCAGGGTTTGGGGTTGTTATGATATTAAAGTCTCCATTTTCTTTTCCATTATCCGTATATAGCCTTAAACCCTAAGCCCTAAAATCGTTTTTTTGAGCAGCTTGCTACCTAGCAAGGTTCAGGCTAAGGGCTTTCCCTTCTCCTTGTCTTGAAGCTTAGGGCTTTTAGGGTTTAGGGTGTAGATTGGGGTTTAGGGTCATGACGAGTGTGACACATCATGACTGCGCAGCTGGTTGGGCTGGGCTTGTGAACTTGGCGTTGGATCCTGTCGCTCCGGAAGGGTCTGAAAAATACACGCGGTTTAGGGTTTAGGGTTTAGGGTTTTAGGGTTTTAGGGTTTAGGGTTCTCGTGCTTTGCTTGATCACCAAGCTGCCAGCTTCAATCTTGTTCTGATCTCTGCAAACTTGTTTACTTCCTGGTTTAGTAGGGAATAAAGGAATATGTTGTAAGGGGCTATTTTCCCGTGTTCCCTACTCACAGCCAGCGCATTTACTCGTGATGCTGCATGTCAGCTAGGACATGCTTCTCAATGTATAGTCCTCCTGAAGTAGATAGGATATGACTTTGGCTGTATTATAATCAGATCCCCATATACCCCATGTTCTATCTATTTAAGGGGACTATAACCCCCATGTATACCCTATTATAATATAATAGTTTCCATTTTCTTTTCCATTATCCCTATATAACCCCAATATAATATAGTAGTTTCCATGTTCTTTTCCATTATCCCTAAGGGGGAGTATATGCAAGCTTGCCCTTGAGCCGCTCACAGGACTTGGCATTTCCAAGCAGTATACTGATCGGCTCCGCACTGAAAACGAGCCTATGAGTTGATGCCGGTTTACAAATAATGGAAAAGAAAATGGAAACTACTATTTGCAGAAGAACATGGAAACTACTATAGTATACTGGGGTTATATAGAAATAATGGTCATATAGGGATAATGGAAAAGAAAACGGAAGCTACTAAGTTTTGGGTTTGGGGTATGGGGGTTGCTCTGTCTAACTGTTCCCACTTGCTTGTTATCATACATTGCATCTACTCGTCAGGTGCAGGCAGGAAAGGTGGTGAAAGCTCCGGCTGGAAAATGTGTACATGCACCCCCGAATACACTGCCAAAACTGCTACAAACCCAAACCCTAAAAACCTAAAAGCCTATAATGAGCAAGCATAAAACCCAAAAATCTAGTTTCAGAACTCCACCGAAGCTAGACTGCAGACCAGCACGGAAAGTCAGAGCAAAAGTTTAGATGAGCCATAGTCTAAACTCCTCGTATCCCCCTTAATAACCCCAATACCCATTTACGTCAGCTGGCATGGAAATCCCCGAGCCAATGCAGGGAACCAGTAGCAATACTGCCACCAGTCCCAAGGCAGTATGAGCCACTATAGTCCACTCGAGACCCAAGCAGTCAATGCTCATTGGCATCCACTGCTCCGGCAATGACCCGAAAAAGTTTGACGCGCTGGCCAGGACTGAGATCATCGAGCCAGCAATCAAGGGATGTACAGCAGCAAAGCTGTTGATGATGGCAACCTCAATGACAAAGATTGAATCACTGACCAACTTCCTCACGAGCTGCATGCCTACAAAGGCCCAGTAAAGGCTGCCAGCTTCCAGCATCTCTGACTTCGCAGCTTGACAGGCCCCTAAATGCCAGATGGATACGAAATTGAGGATCACAAGTCCAAGATACAGAGACCTAAGACGATGCGCCGGCCATATTGAAGTTCCAAGAAGGCCAGCTGTGCAAAAAGATACGGGCACGGCCCAGATATTCCACAGCGCAAGTTTCTCTGGTGTGAGTCCGAGTGCATCATAGCGCTGATTTTGAAAGTCCAAGTGACCATTGATGAGATTCAGCCCCAGCATCAATATCAGGAAAAGTTGCATCCTGGTATTCTGCACCAAAACTCCAAAGACTTGACGGAGAAATCCCTGTTCCTGAGGGGCAGGAGCGGGACGATTTGCTGGTCCAGGGATCCGGAGATATAGACAGCCAGCCTAGGTGTTGGGCTGAGGAAGTGAGGTTTTAGTGTTCCAGGGCTTTCTTACCTGGCAAACAGGCTGCTGAAATGTGCATGAAACCCCAGCTACTAAAAGCGAGACGCATATATGGTCGCGCCCCGGCGGCCCCCCTGGCCCCTTCCCCCCCATGGTAGTATGGTCCCTATCTTCTGAGCTATAAATCAGGATTAACCCACCCGCCTGTGGTCCTGTGGCCTGTGGTTTGGTTCTCTTCTAAGCTCTAAATCTGGATTAAGCTGTAACCCCCCACCCTACCTCCCAATAGCAATTTCTTTCCAACAGTTCATGTGAGCTATATAGGGAGTTATATGCGCTTTAGGGTTTGGGATCTAAACCTTAAAGGGGGTTATTTAAGGGAATATAGGGGAGGTTTACAGGGGTTATTAAGGGGGATACTACGAGTGTAGACTATAGGTCATCTTGTACTGCGAGGTTTTGCATTGTTTGCTGAGGATTCAGAACCTATTACCCCACCCCCCCTGTGGCTTAGCGTATTTATAGCGTTCATAGATTCATGGTTTTGGAGAAGGCATATATCACATGTCTGTGACTGTTGACACTTGTGAAGCACGACAAAAACATATGACCCCCCACCCCCCCTATCGTCCTCTGGTCTGGGTCTTGTAAGTTAGATTAGAGTTTAGAGACAGCTTGCACTGTTTCTAGAGGATTCTGAGCCTATTATCCCCAATTTGTGGCTCATGGTTTGGGTCTTGTCATTTTCATGAGGTTCACGGAGGGAATATAATGCATTTATAGTGTTTATAGGTTCATGGTTCTATCGAAGCCTTATATCTGTGACTGTTGATTTGTTGAT
>CAJNIZ010048035.1:222-22799 GCA_905231905.1 Symbiodinium pilosum | reverse complement strand
AAAAACATAAGGGGCCAAAAGTGGCGAGAGTTCTGATGATCGCGATGAGGACCACCCCGATCCCTTTGGTACTTTTGAGGCGCGACGAAAGCGTGAGGAGCCAAAAGTGACGACAGTTACAAGGATGAAGGCTTTGAGGCACCAAAAAACGACGACAGTTACGAGGATTGAAACTTGAGGCGGCTCATGTCTGTGACTGTTGGCACTTTTGAAGGATATCGGGGGGGGGGATGGGGACGATACCTTTGGGGGGGGGGCTGGGAACGCAGAGCGCAGGACCTTATATTTCCATAAAATTTCAAGGCACATGTCGCCCAGCGAAAATGAAGACGCCCAACAACCAGATCTCACACACAAGTTTCTCAAGATGGGAATGTGCCTTCGGAATGGATTCCAGGTGCGTATGGGGCCCTTAGAAATAAATATAGGAGCCTACTTATTCAGACTAAGGTTTGCTCATATTGTGATAGCTCTATATATATATATACATTATGTGCAGAAAATGCAAACAAGCAGCAATGGCTAGGGAAAGCGCGCCGGCCAATTGGAACAGCGTGGATAGTAGGTCCATGCTTGCAGGATCCTGCATTTCAGCTATAAACAGTATTGATGCTTACCAAAATAGGAGCCTTTGGGAAAACTTCAGGGGTATATGGGAATTATGAGAAAAGACTGCCCCCGCTCAAAACTATATAGGGATTGCATTGAGAACCGCCCACCCATCTAGCTGAATAGAGCTACCCAAGCCAACTCCTATGTAGACCTTTCACAGGAAGCACATATAATTTCTAGAAACCTCACCTAAGGCCAGTTTAGCATAATAATCGCTATATAACCGAATGCAATAACCCCTATATAATCCTAGTCATCCACACATCAGGTCGATCCTTCAGATGGAAGAACACCGCATTGGCAGAGAGAAAGCCCAGCTCCAGGCCCACGCTCTGGCACAAAGATGCATGGGCTGGCGGCAACCTGAGGCAGGGATTGTTTAAGGTCTCGGGTGTTGGGTATGGGGAATACATAGGGATTCTATAGGGTTATCTAAACCGGGCTGGTATATCTACCATAGTCTAAACTCCTAGTATCCCCCTTACTACCCTCTGCAATACTCCCCTTTGTAATCCCCTATAAAGCCCTTTTTGAGGAGTAAAGACTATAGTACATATAGGGTAAGACCATGAAACCTAAACCCCGCGCACGGTAGGGTTAGATGGAAGGCCTTATTTGCTGGCGGCAACCTGGAAGATTCTGACAATAATGGAGAATCGAAGGGAAGAGAACATGGAAAGTCACATGGATGCGAGGGTTTAGATGGGGACTATACAGAAATCAGGACTTACTCGGAATAGTATGAAAGTAACTGTAGAATCCCCAATAAGGATCCTATGTTTCTATGGTCCCCAGGGCCTCCCTTTTTGAGAAACTGTCACAACGTCCGTAGAAACCGTCGAATGCTCCTTGCAAGAAATTATCCCGGCAACGGGGCGGGGACATTGAGTCTGACAACAAGGTGTGTCTCTAGATTGGTTTCTCTCTGGAGCCCCCCAGCTACACAATTCCGATCTCAAGATGCCCCAAAGAAACTGAAGATTTCATGGTACTCCCCTGTGCCCACCTCTCCACCCCCCAGCCATCCATCAGAATATCAGCCAGAGCGGTCAGGCCTGCCAATGCTCCAACCAGTGGCACGAGCGACGACAGGGCAGGAGGCTCCAACATCAACATGTCCACGACGTTGCTGGAAAAAGAAAGTAAAACACAGCCAGAGAAGAAGAGGAGGATCACCAACTTCGACTCCCGGGAACGAAGCTGTTGCACGGGTCCTTGTCTTTCAACCACAAGACAAAGAAGCCACTTGATCTGAAAAGGCACCTCGGAATAGTTCAGGAGCCTCTCATTTTCATCGCTTTCTCCTTTGCTGACTGCCCAGGGATTCTTACGCAGTAGCGCTGGAATGGTCCCGAAGGCGATGCCTTGCATGCAACCTTCCCAAATGTACAGGGACAGAAGGATGACAGTGTCTATCATGGCTGCGCGGACGCCTTCGATGCGGAGATGTTGGTGGAGACCTGGAGAGGGGAGTGCATACTGCGAAAATACGTAGAAGTTCAAACATGCTACTGCGTACAGACCCCATGTTGATGCGTACAGACCGAGGGCTGGAACTGCTCGCAGGTAATTGGAAGGCCCAAAGATTGTGGGGCTTAGGTTCTGTTGTTTGCCATCAATCTCGTGTGCGTATAGAGGACCATTGGTAGAATATAGTCCCCCTTAAGTAGATAGAATATGGAATTGCTCAATATCGTATTAAGATCCCCATATACCCCATATTCTATCTACTTAAGGGGGACTATAATCTCAACAAACCCGTATAACTGATAGGACTTTACGCAGCCAAGCGAACCTTTCCGTCAAACCTGGGCGCCCCTTAGTAGGGAGAAACCCTAAGCCCTAAACCCTTGAGGTCCCAAACATGAGGACTATAGCATTTTGAGGTCTATATCGGGGTCCCAGAATTATGGAAACTACTATATAGTCTCAGTTTCCATCTCGTTTTCCACTTGATTCTCCATCATGGGGATATAGGTCCTAAACCCCAGACCCGACAAACAACCACCCTGCACTTTGAAGTCTCAACCTTCAATATAAGAAGTATTTTCATGCTGTTCATCCCGGCCCACCAAAGGCCTCTAATTTCAATTTCATTTGGTGGAGGGCTTGGAGATTCTGTCGCTGTCACCTTCCGCACCAAGTGAGGGGTTTAGGGTTTAGGGGAGGCTTATGGTTCCAAGCTACGTCATGCTTTGCAAACATGCAGGCTTCTCAACATGGATGCCCTAGACTGCCCTTAGAGATATACTGGGGATCACAAGGAGATGATCGGGGCACCATTGAGGGTTCAACCTTAAATCTAAACCCTAAACCCTCCGAAGAGCCAAGCCTTGCAAAGTCGATCGTGCAAGACCCTCCCGGCCGTTGCCAAGACTTCCAACCAAGAACAGCTGCAGAGTCTAGGGTTCAGGGATTAAGGTTTAGGATTTAGGGATTGGGGTTTAGGGATTCGGGTTTGGGGTTTAGGGCAGAAACAAAAACAGGCAGAATCAGCAATCTCATAACTTAGGTGGACCCCAACCCAGTAATAGTGACAATGAGGGATATTAGTGATTATATTAGGGTCCTTTTGTATTCCTATTATATCACTATTTCAGGGTGGGGAGTCCTCCTATCTCGTAACAAATGCTGCCAATCAAGCACGACAATGCATAGGGGGAATATTCGTCCTGCCTATTACTGGGGGCTTAGGGTACTTATAACAAAGGCGGGAGTGGATTCTGCAGGTAATGTAGGGCTATCTGGGGCTTACTGCAAGCATACCAAAATTAACTGCACTTAGGCCCAATCATAGCCCTAGTAGGAGATTTAAAGGGCTCTGCTTGGGTTCTATAAGCATATCATTATCACCCGTACCTCACAACCACTACCGTCCCAGATGCAAACATGTCCAAAAACAATTGCACATCTAAATCATTATCGACCACGCCGCTCAATGATAAGCTGCTCTGTAACCATCATGGATATGCGGCTATGCTGAGCTACCTGGCGATGCTAAGCGTGAGAGCAAAGAGGTTCCTGCATAACACAACCCGGCAACGAGCAAATTGGGAGGCATGTGTTGAATTCGCCCTATGTATAAAACATGTTGTTCCCGTTTCCAAGCTTATGCTAACTGGCCATTCAACTCCTGCGGCGCCTTTACCAGACTGAAGGCCATGTTCCCAAGATGAAGCCCATGCCCAAATTCAGATTTCAGATTGTCGCATCGGACGTCACTACATGATCGGCTGCTCCTACCGCCGCTGGCATTGCTCCTTCTGTTCCACAACAGTACACGCAATGCTTCCCAGAGTATGCAATATCTGATGGTCTCTCAAACATGGACCGGCGAAATCCGTCTTCTTGGCTTGACTTCTGAGACGAAAGCTCTGAAACTTTTTTCCACTTTCCCAAGCAGCAGCTGTAAGGCATGAGCTTCCGTGCTCTTTAATTTGTGTGCAGGAGGACTTCGTATATGCATGAAAGCCTTGCCCTGTATCTTATTGGGAGTTAGTAGCGAATAAGGGATTATGTTATATGGGGATTATACAGGGATGATTTTCCTCATTCCCTACTAACCACCAGTAAGATATGCTCAAGCAGAATCTGAAAGACAACCTCTTCGTGCTTCAAGTGCTCCTCATTTCATTTTCTAGGGTTTTCAGACAAGTAGGTGCATCTTATTTGGCGTAGTTGTAACAAGGGGGGGTTCCAAGAATAACGGGTCCTTTTTCGGGAGTCCTCGCAACGAGGATGGTCTATACTGGAGTGCTCTCATTTACAGAAGCCACCACATCATAGGAATCCAGGAACCAACAAAGACAAAAACGCAGACCCCTGAGCAGCCTCGGGTTCCAACTGTTTGGCTTGAATTGCATCATCACAGCCCATAGAACAAGAGGACTAGCCCCTGGAAATTCCTGCGCAGGACAAGAAGCCCGCCAGTCCAAACAAACAAAACTCCAGCCTGCACTTCAACCAAACATGTTCCACACCACTCGTGACTATGAAAAGTGATTAATAAACCCCTCCTTTTGAGGGCCTTAATCTTAGGATCCATATGATAATCCCTATTAAGGTGAGGGGGTTCATTAATCAGGGGTCTGAGTTACCATTTCCCGGGAATGAATCTGTAGCCAATGAACGCGTTCGCCAAGCGAGCACCCTCAGAAGGTAATCAGCGGGCCCGATTCCTGATGTACCAACTACCTTGTCATGCCTATACCTCCAATACAGGGCTTGGTTGGCTTTCTTGGGCCACAGCACCTCGTCCTCAGCCGATGGCAACCCCTACGGTCCGAAGCATCCGAGGGTGACTTGACTTTTGCCCACTCGTAGCCTTACTACGAACCACAAGTGCTATCAAAAGAATAGTAATTAGAGCAATTACAACCTGATTAAAACCAGAATATTTTCCTACCTAGCTCGCGTGTCTGCCACGCAGCCCCTGAGAGCCTCGTTCTGGATATTTAGGCACCTGCGCTTCGTGATGCTGGCGTATCCACAAGTGCTTTCTGCATTTCGAATCCTTGTCCGACTGGTAGGATAAGGCGGCCGCAATGCTTGTCACGAGCCCCAAGCCAATACAAAGGCCAACCAACTACAAACATAGTAATGAGGTGCACCTGGGGTGTTGACATGTAAGTCGATTGGGCATTTTTGGCCACAGCATTTTACACAATCCAAGAATCTACCGTCACGACTTTCAAGCGATCAAGCTCGGTAAAAGTACAACACCTGTGGCTGTCAGATATGTCACCGCTTGCGTGCTGCCAGTCAGCTGCATTCAAAGCTGGGAATGCCAGAGCCCCCTGGTTTTTGCGGACACGCATGCTTAAGAGTAATATACCTACACAGAAGAGGGTTCTGGCACAATATTTTCAACATGCAGATCTTACGTGGCGTTTCCATGGGTCGAAAAGAAGAAATGCACTGGGAATTTCAGCCGAAGACTTTGAGGGGCATTGTGAAATCCAGATAAATTAGATCAGGAAACCTTGGCCCCGGGACTCCAATCCCACGGATCCTACACCTTGGAGTGTCCCAGGTAAAGTTAGCATGACTGAAAGCAATCTCGCGGATGCTGCCCCATCGCTTTTTTACACTCATCTCAAGCTCCTATAGCGATGTACAAGGCAACGCATAACTACGTAGGTTGGTGCAGAGGTTCAAGACCACTCAGTCAAGACATCAGACCCCTGGAAGCATGATGAGGCATCTTTCTCCATCGAAGCGCCACGCTGGAGAGAGCTGGAAGCTCATTTAAGATGAGTAGCGCGGAGTTTGACAATAATTCCTCTCAAGGTTTTATGCTGCCCGCTCTTGACACATGTGGTGTACAGCAAAACTGTGGGGTGTGGATATGTCCTGTGTTGCTCAGCGTGTACCAGGGTTGCAAACACTCTGGGCAAGGCTTAAAACCCCAAAACGTCTTTTGTTAACTGGGAACACAGCAAAGCTGTAGGTGGTAACGCCAGCGCCGTCGACAGCCCTTACAGAGCCGTCGCCAGGAACTTTCCGCACCATGCAGTCGATTTACCAAGGCGTATTCTGGGTTGCTGTTAAGGAACCCAATTCAGGTTACTACTATATTGGGGAAACCTTATTATTTACTATGTATACCCACTATGGTAACTTAGACTAAATTCCTTAACAGCAACCCAGTATTGCTCAGAGCGGAGAATCCAGTGCCTATGCAGCGGTTGGAAAGCTCGGGATGGAGGGAGGAATTGACAGAGGCTCTTCTGGACTTACTGTCCTCTGAGGTACAGGAGCTTCGGGGCACTGGGGCATATGCTACAGGGTTTATGCTTGGGATCATAGAGTTTCAGGTGTTCGTGGTTGAAGCTTTGCAGGGATGCAGGAGTAGGGTTTCAGGGCCTTGAGAGGTTCTGGACGAAGCCTCCCTGATCAGCGTCGTTGGGCCTGGATTCGAGAACTTGGGTTTATGGTTTTACTTGGGCCTCATGCCCAACTTACTTACTACCTGCCCCGGGGTTGGGGATATGAGAAGGGACAACAGGAAAGTGGATTCAGTGACGGCGCACGGGAATCTTTTGGGCGCTGACGCAAAGCTGTCAAGTACAAGCCTGAAAACTTAAGTATTTCATCCCGATGTGATCTAGGTCCTGATATGCTGCTGTTCTAGTGAGTGGGCCGCGACAGCAGCCTAGCCCATAATGCGAAAGCTTCAGCAAAGAAGTTTTTTCGAAGAGGAGGAGGTTTCTCGAAGAGGGATCAGATTGCATGGTCTGGGTGGAAAAGCACCATGCTAGCAAAACACCGGCACCATGTGGCACATTGCCTTTTGGCACACTGCCACGTGCTTAGATTCCCTTGGGCCAAAACAGGCCAGAAACTTGTTGCTACACATTTCATCAGTTTCATGGATAGGGAATCTCGAAACGTGCTAGGAAAACACCAACACAGCGCCATTGGCACTTTGCTCCGTGGCACACTGCCTTCTTGGCACAGAGCCACATTCTCAGGCTCCCAGCGGCCAACAAAACTTATATAGGGGTCATATTGGGGTTATATAGGGGTTATTGGGATATTGGAAAAAATGGAAAGATGTTGTTGCTGTTGTCTGCTTTGAAAAATCATTGAAACAAAACAGAATCTTGCACTCGGGATCAAAATCTGGCACTCGGGATCCTGGCACTTCGTACCCAGGGAACCCCTCACAGTTGAGGGTCCATCTCAACAACATCATTTTTCCGGAAAGCAAGTCAACATCAACAAACTGATGGTTTTGGGGTTCCCTGCGTAAGCCTCAGAACTGCTACATCAGGAATAGCCCCCACACAAAAGCAGTGCTGCAGAAAACCCGACAAACGCCTTGGTACATCTTCTTCAAGGGCAGTTAATGTACGGGGCCAAACCCAATGGCTACATTGCGTGCTGGCCCATTCGCTAACATGAAGACAAAAGCTGTGTTTTGGGGTTATATAGGGGAAATATTGGGATAATGGAAAATAAGCTGGAAACTACCAGAGAGTTATATAGGGTTATATCTACCTTGAGTGTCATGAACATGTCCTTCAAGACTGTTGCGGGATGGGGGCAGCACGCAATCGTTACAGCTCAACGTATGCGTTGGCAATTGCCAACCTGTAAACTGTCTCGCAGCCTTCAACTTCTCCCTGAAAAGCTTGCTTCAAAAAGTCTGGCACGGACCTCAGAGGCTTCGGGCTTCAGAGTTGTTTGGCTTGTAAGTCTCAGCTACACGTGAAGGTTTCTCAGGAAACCATGTAAAATGAAACATCTTGGGATGGCTTGCGGCGTTGGATGCCCTGCAATGCAGAACATGCGTTTAGGTTTGTGTGTGTCCCCAAGAAATCCCAAACACCGTGGTTTCTTCGCCTGGTTCAAGACGTCAGGGCAGCCATGATGACACAATCCGCGTCTGTGGTTGTGGTTGAGGTTTACTCACATGTCTGCAACAACTGCAATACAGCCAGTTCCATTCGAGCGAGCACGTTGCAGGAAACTGGCAAATTGGGCATGCTGCGAGCGCGACCGAAACCAGTTCGTGGTGTGCGCAGGCTGGCGAGTAGATAAGCGGGTTTGCTAGAAGCAACACCGCCCCTTGGGTACGGTCTTGCAGGTTGGCGATTATTATGGGGTGCGAAGAGTTTTGCTAGGCAAGGGTCCAGACCGGCGTCGCTCCAGCGCACTTTCCCCTTCGTTGTTTCAGGTGGGGCGGTGTGAGCCGGAGGCTCTTCAGCTGCATAGAAATCATGCTGAAAAATACTTACATCTAGAACCTCCGTGAGAAACGGTGTTCGGGGGCTGTTCAGGGGCCATGTGAGCCTTCTGGTGCACAAAAAACTACAACCTTCCTACATAAACAAAGCCGAAAACTGCTTTCCAAGCTAGCCCCGGCGACTGCTCTTCTGCGAAATCTGACGCCCTCCAACGGCGAGCGTTCTGAAGGTTTAGGTCTGCCCCACATGCGATCAGAGCAGCCGCACCCTCATACCTTGCTGGAACATTGAGAAAACCCCGAGATTTCACTCTTGGAGTTCTTACATAAGGAATGCTTATCTCTGAGGTACATGCCATAAGGGGAGCCCCAGCTTACTCTACAAAAGGACCATGATTCAGGCCGGCCTTGATTGGGTGCGACTAGCCGTGGCTGGTGCGCATTGCCATCTGTACGGACCCTAGCTCTGCAAGATATAGACAACTCTCAGAACTCAGGTGCCAACTGCGGCAATACAAGCAAGGTATAAGGATTTAGAATAAGCACTGAAACTCTTAGCTCAAAATAGGTCTAAAAAGCCTCCAAGGTTCTGTCCTGACAGTATTGCTGCCATCAGAGGTGTCCTAAGGAAACGAAATGCTGAGCCCGAAAAATTTCTCTTTTGAACTCTTCCAATCTGGGTCCCCCCTAGCATTATTTCCTGAAGGATCCAGTTTTGGGGATCGCCGCCAAAATGAGGTTTCCATGGGGCGAGAGGTGTTGGGGAAATATAGTACAAGTAATACAATAGTAAAAAAGCAGTAATAGTCATAATAGCAATAATAACATGATAGTAATAATACAAATAATCATCATATCATAGTTTGACATTCATCTGATCTGGATTGGTTGGATTAGAATTTCGCTGGCCTCTCCGGCGAAGAGAGCCCCACCCTCTTAAAACGCATCGTTTCGACTGCTGACAAAAATTGTTTTTGCGTGGGGGCTGCCTTTAGTGTCTCTTAAGAATCCTGTAGAAAGCTATCCTGTACTCTTCTGCAGCTTACAATGAAGTTTACGTGCTTTAACCCCAAGTTTCTGCTTCTGGAGATGGTATATCCACCGCGTGAACACGGTGGCCCTTCCAAATCCTTAGAAAGTCCAGTCGACTGGGGAATCATTGGGGTATCGCTGGATTCGAATGACAGTACCTAATGCTTAATGTTCAGGGCTTATAGCTTTTGAGTTCTGAGTTTAGGTCGTAAAGACTCCAACCCTAAACCTTCTAACAAACTTTTCTGACACGGAAACACTATTCATAAAACGAACAAGCAGCTATGCTGTAGGCTCTTCACAGCAATAATGAGCTTGAGTATCAGGATGTCTGCGCTGATATTCACATAGTTCACGTCAGCTCGGCAATCCAGAAGCCTTTTCACGACCTCTGCGCTGCCACCCCGAAAAGTAGTGGCCCAGTGGAGTGTGTTGGAAAAGTCCTCAGTTTTCTAAACATGACACGCTTAGTGATCAAAACCCGAATGCTGGCCAGCAGTGATTTCATCCTCAGTTACCTCGCTTTCTTTCAAGTTCTCTCGGCACTCAAAGCGTTTCATACATGGATAGAATCCATGAAGGAGGATATCCCAAACGCTTAACTTGGTGCGTTTAACAAAAAAGAAAAAAAGCAAAAAGCGTGGCAATGCAAAGAAGCCCTATTTCAGCACTTGGTGTCCGGCCCCTAATCCACTTCCTCATTCCCACAGCCCTTCAAATTGATGCCAAACTCTGAAAGAATCATTACTATTATTGCTACTAATATACATTATTCTTTATTGCTATAGTTAAGGTTACTGATATTAGTATTGTTATTATTAATAATATTGCATCCAGCACAGTCCCTACAATGCATCAATGAAAATCCTGAATTGTGCATGCAGTAGTGCATGATTCTTCCTGCACGTGTACTACACCTGCGTGACCTCCACAAGTCACTGGGTATGATACCAATACAGTGCTTAAAACATCCTTCATATAGGCGATTCATGTAAGAGTTTCTCAACGGCCCTAAACCCTAAACTCTACAACGGCAAAGGCCAACAAGAACGAGAGACGTGCTTGTGCAGAATGGGCTTGCCTTGAAGCAAGAGCTCCTCGAGGGCCACCCCAACACCCTAACGAAATCTTTCAACCCAAAGTCCCTGACACCTAAGCCCAGGGGTTATATTGGGGTTACGTAGGGGTTATATGGTTTTTTAGGGTTATACTGGAGTTATATAGGGGTTATATTGGGGTTATACTAGGGGTTATACTGGGGTGTTATTCCCTCAACCTCAAACTCTTTCAGACCAATCTCAGTACCCCAACCCTGAGACCTTGAGGCTTTTAAAACTTTTTATCCCTGGAACCGTCATAACCCTTAAAGCCCTTTACTGCTGAACCGCAAACCTAAGACGTACCCTTCACTCACAAATGGCGATCTCTAGGTGTCCTACTAAATTCCTACAATCCGACGCAGGCTAACCGCTAAGCCCTAAACCCTGACTCCTAAAGCCTAAACCCTGTACAAGCCACAGAACCCAGATTCAAAGACGTAAACCCTGCCTCCAAAGCAGCGCTAGCTCCAGAGGCCGCAGCCGAATCAAATGCCTCAAATAGCTGGGTTGGCCCCTAGAACCCTTTGGAAAATATTAGTATATAGGGTCCCTCATTAAAGCCATTAGGGAAAGTATTAAATATCCAGACCCAGATAGATGAGCATGGGTGTAGCGTTTAGGGTCCAACGCCTAGCTGTAGCTCAGGATTTGCAGTTTTAGTGCTAGGGCTAAAGCAAATTGTTTTACCAACGTCAGGTGCGAACTCAGGTTGCCACACCAAAGCCCCTGTCCAACTATCGAACGTCTACAGAAACGGACTGACATGGTAGTTTCCCTAGAAGAGGGACCCCAATACAGACCCCCACAGTGCTATAATTTCAGTACTGCCCCCCCCTCAGTAACAGTAATCCTTATCGGGAAACCACATAAAAGTATCCATAATTTTGGGAAACTACCAAATTCTAAGGAGGGCGACATCTGCCGGGAGACTGGCACACCACCCTACAAAGGTGCCGCTATTTGTTATGGAACTTTAGGTAACTTACTAATGAGCTATAGGCTAAACTCCTAGTATCCCCCTTAATAAGTCCTACAACAGGAACCCCATATAGTCCCCTTTATTGAGTTTAGACTCCAGCTCATATTGCAAGGAAACTGAATCAGTAAATCCTTAAAGTTAAGTAGAAGGTTCATGGCTTGTTGACATATACGTTGGGCTCTGGAGCTGAGGCTGTCAAGGACAAGCTGATTCGAACTCTGGATCTCAGGACTAAGGTAGGTTTGGGGGGGTCTACAAAATTTGAATTTTCATGGCATGATAGTGATTCTGTAGGGTTAAGGGTAATGGAAGTATGAAAACCATCTTCAAACCTAGCCTTGAAGAATCCACCATGCCCTGGCTTCACATTGCGAATGCCAAGACACGCATAAGTTCAGCCTACTGCGTCTCGATGGATCACAACGTGCTTCACACAGGATGCGAACACCTTCAGGATCGTTTGCAATAGCTGCTGCAGTAACGACCTCAGCACACAAAAGGGCACTTCTGTCAAGGATTGAGGAATGAGTTTTTGGGGAGGAAGCCGCGCGTCTGTGTTCCAACTCCTACTCCCTGACCAGCCTGCACATCCCGGCAGGATATGGGGCTTTCTCAAAAGCGAGGTGCCCTCAGGGACCTGTTTCACGGCTACTTGAGGATGCTGAACATAACATAGGCATATCTCATTAGCACCTCCCACCCACTAATTGCGACCACCACGAGTGAGAATACGACTTACATGAAAGCCCGATATACCCCCCTAATTGAAGACTATGCGAGATCTGAGATGGAAGGCTTCGGAACTCTTTTTTCCCTAACCTCAACACCACTGAAATCCTGAAACCATCAAACCCTCAAATCCAAAAAAAGAAGAAATATGAATTCTCATCACACATTCCTACAGTCCATTACAATACTGTAGGCTCCACAAGCCCTACGCAAGCCCGGCAGCATCAAAGCCAGAAAAGCAGGCAAGCCAAATAAGTTCAGGGTTCAGGAACTCCTCATAACTAAACAATGCGAAATCAACCTGACAACTATATGGAAACGTTAGAACACTGCAATTGAAAATCAGATGGAAAAGACAATGGACAACTGAATGGAAATGGCGGGTTGATATATATATATATGAACTTGGGATTGCAATGATTTAGTAGTCACGGCCAATTATGAGGGGGTATTGAAAATCCAAGAATACTCATAATAGGGGACTGGCGGGGCTTGTAATTGGGTTACAAGTATTTTGATATTTGCGTAATTACCCTGGAATACCTCATTTTGAAGGCTACCCCTAGCGCCTCCTCTGCTAGAACGCCGCAGATCAAATCAGAACGGGCGGAGATAAGCAAGCGCATCGCCTGACTAGACATCTCTCTGCACGACAATTTGAAAGCGAAGATAAGTTTCTAAGAGGAAGCGCAAGGCTCGATTTTGTCTCGGGAACGGGTCCAGACAGGGGCACCCGGAGCTGATAACTTTTGGGGGCTTTAAATTGTTGAGGAGTTAGGGGTAAGGGTTTCAGGTTTTGGGGTTTAAGGTTTAGGGCTTGTGGGGTTGGTTACTCGGGTCGAAAGCGAGGTTCAGGGCTTGTAAAGCTTGGGGCTTACTGGGCTCTGGGCTGAGGTATTGGGATAATGGAAAATAAAATGGAAGCTATAGGAGTTATAGGGGTTCTAGGGGTTCTATAGGGATTATATGGGGTATATTGGGGATTATAAATTCCCTATTCCAGCATCACCTAGACCGGAACCCCGAACCCGGTACGCCCCTTGTAGTCCCCATGTGGCAGTTTGCCTAAATGCCGGGATGCAAATATAGGCCCCAAATTGCTATGATTCTTATTATAGGGACCCCTCGAACGGACGCCCTTAATTCTGGGAACCCGCCATGTATCCCTATGGCCCGCGATGTTGAGGAAGCCCCATATTGCAGTCAATATTACCCAGATTATGGATGGACATGGGTTCCTTATTAGGCACTATATTGGGAACTAAACGACAAGAGGGACCCCTATGTCCACTGCTATGGGTCCCTAAATAAAGCTAATGTAAACAGCAGCTCATATAATCCCAGGCAGACGGCTTCCCCCACCAGTTAAACCCTAGGACCGCGCGGCTAAACGCAGTCCGTCCAATCTCCAAGGTTGAGGTTTCAAACTTTCAGGGTTCAGGGCTAGGAGCTCAGGGCTTTCAGATAACAGAACAGGATTTTGAGGGGTCTGAACCCAGGTTTTGGCCTCAAACCCTATAGTCCGGCTTAAGTAGATAGAATATGGCTTCGAGTATGTTATAATAAGATCCCCATATACCCCATATTCTATCTACTTCAGGGGGACTAGAAACCCTAAACCCGGGGTTTAGGCGTAAGCTTCGAGTCTAAGCCCGGTTCGCAAGACTTAGTGTTCAAAGCTTAGCTCTTCTTCTTGGGGCTGGTGCTTAAGAACTCAAGATTAGGGCCGATACCCGGTAATTTTCATGTATCAGCATAATGGGGGGTTCCACCTGTCTGATTTGGAGAAATTCCCAAAGATTAGCTCTCCATACCCCTGCAAACCCTACGAAGCACGATCTAACCCTATATGAACTCCTAGTATCCCCCGTAAGAACCACTATAATACTCCCCCATATAATCCGCTACATAACCCTCTTTGAGTAGTTAAGACTGTAGCTCATATAGCCCTATATAACCCCTACAAACCCAGTATGTAGAGCCTCTAGAACAAACAGTCCTTCAAGGGCCAGCCTCGTGATGCTTGAAGAAACTGCAGATCTGCAGTGCTGTCATGCCCGTGTGGGCCCCAACCAACGGCTGCTCCTTCCTTCAGGGATGATAGGGTATCAGGTTTAGGGCTTAGGGTCTGGGGGGTAAGGCAGGGTTTTCAGCTTAAAATTCAGAGCTGTAAGGGGGGCAAGCTCGTGTCGCGAATTCAGGGAAAACTTTGTAAGGTTCTAAGACCTAGAGGTTCTCCTTAGCTGGGCTGGTGTCTCATTGCAAAATCTGTAATCTATAAGTGCATGATTCCATCTGCCTTATTGTTTCCATGTGGTAGGTTTTGTTTAGGGAAAGCTACGATGGTACCAAAAATCCTGTATGAAACTAAGTACGTAAATCCTTGGGAATAATGGTACTATAGTATACTAAGGTCATGCAGTGATTCGATACCAACAGTGTGCATATCCTTTTTGTCTACATTTCTCAGAACAGAAACCGTAAACCCTGTAAACCCGATCATATTCCTATATAACCCTGATATATCCCTTACATAACCCCCTAAACCCTAAACCCTAATCCCTAAACCCTAATCCCTAAACCCTAAGCCCTACACCCTAATCCCTAATCCCTAAACCCTATATAACCCCCCCTAAAACCCAGTTAGGAGCTTTCTTTTCTCAGCAGCGGCTCCGGGTCCAACAGTTTACGTCCACCCGCTGCTGAAGCAAGCCGCGAATCAAGACTGGGTCTCCGCCTGGGGGTATATAGGGGGATTAAACGGGATTATATAGTGATATACATAGGGGGTATATAGGGTTTCATAGGGATATATAGAGTTTTAAGGTCTCCGCCTGGAGTCTTTGGTTTTGGGCTTCGGAAAAATAGGGTTTTAGGATTGAATGTTTAGGATTTAGGGTTTTGGGATTTAGGGTTTAAGGTTTTTTGGATTTAGGGTTTTGGGATTTAAGGTGTAGGTTCGTGGTTGACGGCCACAGGCCCAGGATCCCAGCGGCCAGGGGAAAACAGGAGGAATTCTAAACCCCAAAACCTCTAAACCCTTTGAACCCTTCTACTTCCCTAAGCCCTGAAACCCTAGACTCCATATAGCACTAACTCCTTGGCTACATCTGCAGCTCATGTGAGCTATAGTCTAAAACTCCTAGTATCCCCCTCAATAACCTCTATAATACTCCCCGATATAATACCCTTTAGACTATATAGCTCATGTGTGATTTCATTGGAAGGAATGTAAACCTCAAAAAGGCCCTGCAATCTTTTCCTTTGTCCCTTGCAGCTGCACTTTAGGTTCAGGGTTGTGCAAAATGAATGGGGCTGGAGGTGGGATACTTCTTCTTGTGACCTCTAGTTTTACGTTTCGTTAAGGGTACTTGCAAACGTACGTGTAAGCAGACTTAGAATCAGGCACGATCCTCCATAGCCCCTCTAACTACAAACGGATGAGCTCAATTACAGCCGGAAACGCTACGTGAGGTAGAAACCTACAATACCTGAACGACTTTGCTGCTTGTAGTTGGCCAGCTGTAACGCGGCGATTCCGGTTGTAAAGTCTTCCTTCTGGTTCTTTGCCCTTTGCGCCTGACCTAAATTCCAAACCCTATGAAAACCCTCAACCCATTTCGCCCCTACTTCCCGCAAAGTACTTCGGCCTAAGGCCGCATAGTGCAAAGGACACCAACCGGCGCGATCCGGTCGGTGAACATTTGCCAAACCATTCCTGCTGGGAGTTGCTCAAAATCATGTGTCCTGCTGGCGCCCCTCTTCTTGGGGGTGGACCCCAATGTTGAGAAGCTTCCAACTGGGCATCGTTGTTCTTTGGGTTGTGGCAGTACAGGATTTGGGTGTCCACTTCAGTGTGCATGGCTTTCCATGGAGCCCCGTTCAATGACGCAATGGTCTTCGAACAACCCATTTGCGATTCCATGCTGTCGGATTTCGGGCACAGATCCCGCAAAACGAGCTATGCTCTGCTTGAGATTACCCTAATTTAGACTCATGATGAATAAGCCCCCTCCTTTTAAGGGCCTTAATATTAGGATCCCTAGTATAATCCCTGTTAAGGGGAGGGGGTTTATTAATCAGGGGTCTACATTAAGCATGAACTAGAGACTGTGCTTTAGCAGGAGTTTGTTAGCACGCATGGCACACAGCAACTAGACCTGAACCCTAGACTGTGTAGCTCAAGAGCTCAAGAATCCTGCCATTTCGGCTCAGCCAAATGGGGTACTTAGCAGTCCTAACCGTGCTTCCGTATGGTATTTTCTGAAAATTGGGTGTACCCAAGGGACCCGAGCGGCGTAGACGCAGAACTGTATCATCACTAAGAGCAGTTGAGGCTCTGATGCAGGAATCGATCCACCGCTTGGCGTGGAGAGTCCATCTCCGGCAACGTGTCCGACTCAAAGCCAGGAATGAGGTCACGCACCATCGTTGCCGCAGGGAAGCCTGCCAGGGGTATAATACAGGGTTATGTAGGGATAATGGAAAAGAAAGTGGAAACTACTGTATAGTATAAGGAGGCTGCAGAAGCGCAGGTCTTTCTATGATGCTGCATATTGGGTCATGCATGTATCTTTCACACCAAGGATAACCCAGCTGTCATGCCAAACACATGTAAATTGCTTATACAACTTCTTCTTCCACATACCTGCATTGGGCTGAGTATCACACGTCTAGCCTCGTAGGTGTACACTTTGCATGTTGTGAAGTATCCGGAAGGCGACTAAATCCTCAGCCCTTAGCAGAAGCTTCATCTTGCGCATGAGCACACCCTGGAGGACCTGGCTGCTGCATCGTGGGAACTCGGAAAAAAGCGGTTAAAGGTTTAGGGTTAAGGGTGAGAGCTGCTCTACTTGGGGGTCATAGGGGTCAGATGATTATTCTCGGTGTAATTTGCTATCGCATGCTGACATGCCAACAAGTAAAATCAAGGAATCACTATCCATCCTAATGGGAACGCTGTAAACAGATTTCAGAAATCAAGGAAAGCTTGCAGCACTACTCCTAGCCGTCTCTACATTAAGAATCATAGTTCCCGCATCCCTTGAGCCTCTATACTGCTCCAATCCCTAAACCCTAGCCCCCGAAACCTAACCCCAGCCCCTGCTGATCCATAGCCAAGGGCTGGAGCAAGTTTGTTGCGATCCTCCTCCACAGTGAATAGCCCCTCGCCTGCTGACCCTCCTGTAGGAGTGCAGAAAGGAACATACGCAACTTATCTGCATTGAGATATGCCACCTAAAACTTGCGATCTGCTTAAAGGCAGACAGGCACAATATCACCGGAAAAAGGCTTGATTGTGAAAATTCATCCTGGGAAGGATACGGTGGACGAGATAAGCTCCATCTCCGTGCCACTCTTTATAATGACCCAGGTGTGATCTTTCGACAGCTCGCGGCAAACTCTCTCAACCCTGCACCTGGATTTTCCGTCGGGGAAGGATGACAAAAGATTCTTCCTTGCTGAGCTTAAACGATCGGAAACAGAAAGCTCATTCGCAACCTGGCTCAAAAGTCTTTCTAATGTTACCACGCAAATAACTTCAAAAGAAGGCTGCAAGGCTTACATCCCTAATAGCAACTATCCTCAATAAAATGTTAATTTCAATTTTTCTTTTCCACTACCCTTTTTCCCCCGCATAACCCTAGTTTCCATTTGATGTTCCCATTGCCTTCTCGTTGATTCTCCTGTATTGGGATGATATCAATTCCCCCACTTTATTTCATTGTTCATTCGCGTTTCCATGTGATTGGCCTTTATAATATTTTCCATTTTCTTTTCCATTTCCCAAAATCCCCCTGTAGAACCCTACATAATCCTACATACCGAATGCAACCCTGTTTTGAGTAATATCAAAATCCCCCTATTTTCCCATTGTTCTAGACACCATCCCCGCGCTGCCCACGTCATCGGCGTGAATACGGAACCCAGGCTAACTTGTGGCACCACTGGGCAGAGGGCAAAGAAGAAGCGGCACTTGGCAACATAGGCCTCATTTCTTGAAGTGGCTTCTGTTGTGGTACTAAGCTTGTACAGGTCCTGCCAGAAAAATAACCCACAAATTTTCAGCAAGATGCTGGGATGCTTCTGATCGCCTTGGAAAGGTCACTTTCGTCAGGTTGGTTGCAGAAAGATGCTGTGAGGCTGATGGTTGCCCGGGAAAGGTCACCGTCGTCAGGTTGCACAGCACCTTCTGGTACTCGAGAAGGCGGCTTGATAATGAAAAATTAAATGGAAACTACTGTAATATATTGTGGAGGTCCTGTGAGGGGTATGCTGACTCCAGGGTTCAGGGCAAACCCAAACCCTTTGAGACCTTGGCCCAACAGCTGCGGGCATGAAAAGTAATCGAACCAAATAAAGAGGGGTGAGGATCGCAGCTCCAGCGATCGCAGGCGCTTCGTGCTTGGCACATAGAGTTCGGTGAACATGTCCAAGGGGACATGCTGGGAGCCGGACCTCGGTTGTACTTGAATTGAAATTTAGGGTTTTGTAGGGAATAGGGAATATAGGGGTCATATTGAGTATATTGGGATAATGGAAAATAAGATGGAAACTACTATATTATAGGGTGACCATGATGGTTTAGTATCCCTTTTTCGGACAAAAAGTTGGTCCTATACCAGCTTTTAGAATCGTATAATTTTCGAACAAGCTTGGTACCATACCAGCTTTGTTCAATCTGAGGCTACCAAACAGACCCGCAAAGGCACAATAAGTGTGTCAGCGCATCTTGAAGCACTCGCAGTTGCTTGAACTCAGGATCTGGATGATTGTCGCCCACCCATTGATGTGATACGAACGCAGCATTTCCCATACCCTCCTTGAATTCTATAGCCACGCCTTTGGCCTTCAGCACTTCGTGGGGCTCGTTCACTGTCATCTGTAACACGGCCTCCACGGGCACCGTGTACATCGGGAATAGCAAGGGAGCTGCGGCGTCTGAATTGCCTGCATCAGAAAAGGAAGCCACCCAAACCCAACCGAATCTTCCCTTCTCAGAGGCATCGGATGCAAGCCTTGTCTAGTGTTCACAGTACGAATAACGTAGTGGTTCTTAGTAGGGAACAAGGGAATATAACCTCAATATAACTGTGTAATGTATTCCCATATTCCCGACTAAGAACCAGTACGAATAATTGCCAACGGTAAAGCCAGCTGGGATGCTTTAATACTATACTGGAGAGGACGCTCACAGTCCAGTTATGCTCCGTACACGCCACCATGATCCTTTTTTCAAAAAGACCTCCATCTTGGCCCCTGAAGCCTAAACCCGAAATCTCAAGACCCGAAAGCCTAATCCCTAAACCCTAATCCCTAAACCCAACCCTAAACCCTAAAACCCTCCCATTTGATGTAGGAAACGCCGCACCACTCCAGGTCCGCCAAGGCTAAATAACAAGAACCGCTTGCCTTCCCTGAATTGCGCCAATTGGTCTCCATAAAGAATAGTTGTCGAATACCCACTTACGTACTAAGTACTGCATGTCTTGTCCACAGACCGCTGTCCTTCTTGTGGTCTTCTGGACCCTCAGTTTAGGGATCCCCTTAATCTACACCATCCAAGGGCTTCTACGGCTTTACATGCTGCGCACAAGGCGTTACGCCTTTAGCACATACTGCCTTTTTCCAATGCTACTGAGAGCGCTCTTACTTTTTGTACCCCCAATCCTTTTGCTCACTTCAAAAGGGGCCGCCTTCTCCCTGGTTGCGCAAGAAGTTGGCATACTCAGCCAATGCAGATCTCTCAGCTCTCGGTCCGCAGCATGCCATCACTCGCAAACACCCAGAATGCTGGGGGCTTCGCACAGGTGCAGTTATGAAGGTCTAGCAAAACGCTCCTAAGCCGTATATGGGAGTTTCTCAAAGCAGCTCCTCTACAATCCTCAGGGGGAATCCATCGTCTCCCCTTGAAACCCCCTACGCGTCTAGCCTGAAGCTTGATATACATACTGTAGAAGCCTGAATGATGACCAATTCTGTTCTCTTGTAGACCATATACATATATAAGTCTACTATATGCTGCCCCAAACCCTTTTATGTCTATTCAAGCCCCCGCATTCAACATTTAGCTAGCAAGCCGGGCTGGAGCACAGGTGGTCGAACAAGCCAGGAAGATGACGCTGAGCGCCGAGCATGTCACCTCCCTTCCCGATAGGCATTGGAAACTACAATACTGTTGGGGCTTGTATATGGGCTACTGTAGGTATACCTTCCTCCATTCCCTATCAACAACCACACATATCTGAGTGCTTTTCACAGCAAAATCACAGGCAACAAGCCCAAAACGCATCGTGCAAGACAGATTCTCAATGGTGATGAGCCCCCAACAGAATCCCCTTTAGAAACTACATGGATGTGTCGCCATACCCACGGTTACTTGCTTATTTTTGATCGTTCACGATGTCCATCTTGATGCTAAAAGCTTAAGGGTTCCCCTACTATGCCCCCCCAAACTACCCCCCCCCATGCTCCACCCAAACCAGCAAGAATTTGCCCGAATTAACCCGAAGTATCCAACATACGACCGCGTTGCTGGTAGAGTAACCCGGGAAAGATATGGTTTTGTCGTTCTTAGAGCCATGATCGGTCAAAGGCAAGCACAGAAATTCACATGAGTAGTGTTTTTTTGGTGGTTGAACCTAGTAAGATTATATTCCTTAAATAGAATACCATACCCCAAAAGGGCATAGAATCTTACTCTATATTGGATACAATAATATCCCCCAAAAAATCCTACTCACGTGTCACTTCGAGGCTTGACCACTACCTCTACTTTTGCAATTCTCGTTAAGCTACCATCACCAATGCAAGTACCATTACCAGTGCTATTTCTATCGCTATGGGGACTACCCGCACAGTCCGCCTGCTGCTGATGAGGCAGACCATCCTGGAAACTGGTTTAAGGGTTTAGGGTCTAGGATTCAACTCCTCATATCCCCATTATTGTCCCTATATACTCCCCTATATCACGCCCTTTAAGGAGTTTAGTCGCTTGCCACCCTGGGACACATTCATGGGAGAATGAAACCACTAAAGATTTTATCAAAATTGAAAACTCCCAGCTCTTGTGCTTGTACATCCGCGTAAATGGGATCTTGGTTCAAAAGCGTCCACCTACAGTCTTGATTAATGGTCCCAAGTGCTCCTTCGGCTCTTGACCTGAATGTTGAATGAAATAAATAAACCCCTTGATGCTTCCTGTCACCGATTGAGGACCAGCATTGAGAAAAAGTTCATGAAGTGAACATCGCTGGCAGAAGCACCGAGCAGTATGTTTCTTCTGACGCGGCTTTGCAGAAGGGACCCCGTTTATCTATCGACAATTTTCTATGTGCTAAACTAAGCCTTGAAGCAGGACTTTAGTTTAGAGCATCCTCAACGTAAAGCCTTAACCTTATATAACCCATGATGGTAGTTTCCATTTTCTTTTCCACTATCCCCATATAACCCCTATATACTATAGTAGCTTCCAACAGAACAAGGAGCTGGGGCAAAGCTGCTGGGGGATGCAACTGGCCTCCGACGGAGCTGCACAGGAAGGACGACCGCAAGATTTGAACCAGGCTTGCAAGCAAAGTGGCAACCGCAAAGCTTCAAATTGTAAATTGTTCGAAAAGCAGGGGCTGCGGCCTCCGGGGTATCAGCGCAGTTCATTAGAAGATCATCGTAGTGGGTTATCAATGTCTTGTGGCACTGCCAGACACTCTGGGTTGCAAGGTAACGTAGATGTCAAAGCTTCCAAAGAAGTCTGGATAAATAATAGTAGGTCCTGAGAATACAACAAATGTGACTTGCTGGGACTTGGCTCTGAGCCATCATCCTGTCTACAGCCGGCAGTTGCAGCCATCCAAATTTTGATTGTTGCTTGCCACCATGCCTGAATCTCGTAGATCAGAGTGTTGTGCTGCCCGGGCCGCCTTTAAGGGGCGCGGCCTAGCACAGACTGCATGGTGTCCCGCACTCCATGCGAGGACAATTCAACGTGCCAAAATTGTTTTTCGGCTACGGAACGGGCCCTTTGTGCTGTCCGGTCTTCGACAAGGAAAAGCATCCAGTGGCACATTCCCCTACACAAATGAGTTCCTCACATGGCTGGTGGCGACGAGCGGTGGTTCTCATCTGCTGTTCGGCTCACCAGCCATGAGCTGGAAGATGAGAAAAGAAATTCGATGCACCGATAGCATTGCAAATGCAAGGTACCACAAGCGATTTTGCTTCAACTGTGGTTGGCACATCATGTGCCTGGTTCACACTAACTACTTCATACCGAAGTCTCTCCCTCCGGCTTGGTCTCAGCCTTCACAGCCGGCCCGCTGAACATTCCACCGTGTTCCGCCCAGTAGTAGCATGGTGTCAGCAATGTCCAGAACATTACATAGCCAGCATGAATCTGGAAGGGCAGAAGAGGGTCCTGCGATATGAAACTTATCAC
>CAJNIZ010048034.1:0-11361 GCA_905231905.1 Symbiodinium pilosum | reverse complement strand
GCAGGCATCCACCCAACTTTACTCCTTGCAGGTTTCGGGTGGGGAGCGCCCTGAACTCACGTTTTTCACAAACCAGTTGCTTTTCCGCTTATGATTGTTTATTCTGCTGCCAAGATATTAGGAACCGGCTCACGATGACGCAGGTTTGGGCACAACCTAAGGGTTCTGACGCGTGTGAGCAGGCCAATACTGAAAAGGTGGTTTACTGGTAGGGTGGAACTGCAGGCCCACCCCCCTCAGAGCTCAAAGGCTCCGCGGAAGGGCACTGCTAGGACGTCTGCTGAGGCCTTGGGGGCCACTGCGGGAGTCTGCAGGGTTTCGAAATGAGCTTTACGGCTTGTCGTTGCCTTTTCCAGACCACCGCGGCATCCTCCAGGGTTCTGTTTGTTTGGGATTGTCCCGCCAAGCGGCTCGCAGAAGGACCCCAGAACCCTGGCTTCTTCCACTCCGGCACTCTATTCCACTTTTTAGTTCAAACGACTGTGTGAGTGGCTGCCGCATGTAGTTCTGGGTCTTCCAGGCACCCTAGAAAAGGGTGCGGCCTAGGCAGGTCTGGGTGGGAATCTAGGGATTGAAGTTCACGACGGTTCAGGGTTTGGTGTGTTGGTTTGTCTTTGAAGGGGTTGTATAACGGTTGTGAAGAGTTTAGGGTTCAGCTGCTACAGTGACGAAGCGAATGGAAATGGAATGGAAATTGCTGAGTAGGGTTTAAGATAGGAGAACCAAAAGGAGCATGACATGGAAACAGGGATTATCATTTGATTGGCAGGGAGCACGCAATCTAAAAGCCTGTGACCAATATCATAGCTCTACCCTCGTATAAGCATAGTTCAGAGTACTTCAAATCGACCTCAAAGTTATATAAGCTTCTTTCTAAGCGCCTAGTATCCCCCTTAAAATCGCCTACAGTAATCCCCCAATTATATAATCCCTTTATAACCCGCTTTAAGGAGCTTAGATTATGGCTTGTATAGGTTTATGCGGCCCACAAGTCTAACAGTCTAATGCACACTCTGTATCTGGCTCTCTTATCTCCAATCGAGAATAGCGAAAGCTGCGCAAAAAGCTGCAGCAACGCTATAAATCGTAACGGTTAGCGTAGCTCATGCTACCATGAAACTGTGTTGCCACTCTTCCGTGTATTCAGGAGAGTAATGCAAGAGACTGGCCCCAACCAAAGCCGCCTGATGTATACGCTATGCACGCACGGGGTCCTGACTGAACATTCTGGTCAAACGAACTGACCTGAATCTAAATGAATGAGCGTTCACCTGAGGTGCTGGACAAGATCTGTGAGCAATTCAGCATAGCAAACGGTCACCGAAGAGAGCACATGGGACGCGATGCGCTGGGCATGCGTGTCTTGGGCTGTAGAACAGCATGGTTACATTCTTAGGACCTCGACGAATCAACCCCTGAAAGCCCAATGCACGAGGATTCAACTGGTACAGAGATGGTTCTGACTGGAAGCCCTTCCATCACGATTCGGCTGCCTTCAACCCACGGATGGCTGCAAAGCAGAACTGTCACCAAGCTGCTAACGGGGAGTGCTTCAGGTCTTCAGATGACATCTGCGTCTGAGGCGCCAGCATTTACGTAGGGTCATAGACAGTTGCGACATGGTTTGGGCATGTAGTATGCTGGAAGTGTACACACACACACATATATATATATACACACACATGGATTAAAGGGGCTAGGATGCAAACAGTTTTGAAGGCTTCCAACTGAAAACTCTTTGGGGCAGGGCTGCTGCTTTAGGGTTTTGATGTGTGGAGGCGGGAATTGCAATCTTAAGTGACGTATTTGTAGATGTGAAAATTTGAACTCAGCCATAATAGAGTTTTCGTGGGCAGTTCGCTACCTAGTACTCCTTCCGCGGGGGCGCAGTGTGGGTGTTCAATGGGCCGGAACCCATGAGAGTCCTCACATCTCTGACCAGGCCCTGTTTTGGCAAACAAAAGTTTGTGGGAGAGCCTTGCTTTGTTTGCTCACTGTATGTAGTAGTTTCCATTTTATTTTCCATTAACCCAATATATCCCCGATATAACCCTATGAAATATATTAAAGTTTCCATGTTATTTTGCACTATCCCAACACGACCCCAATATGTGACCTATATAAGTGTATTTTCCGTTATCCCAATATAATCCCAACCCTATGACCGGCTTGCGCCCGAGGCACTGTGGGCGTTTCCCTGGGTGCCATGCGCGAGCTGGCCTTTCGGAGCGTCGAGAGCAGCGATCTTATCTACTTCCCACAGCTGCTCATCTGTTGTGGCGCAGGGCTGGGGCGCTGGAGTTACGTGCGCAGATTCAGGGCTAAATAACAGGGCCAAGGAATCACATTAGATTGTCAAAATGTCGAGGGGTACACTCCGCAACACAAACATGAAACTTGAACGAGGGCTGCTACAGGAGGACCTCCGTTCCAGACGAGCTCTTGTAAGTAAGGGCATTTGTCTTCAAAGCTTGGAACGTATGATCATAAAAACCTAGACGCTGTTGAGCTTGTACGGCACAAAAATCGCTGTATCAAATGGAAGGCTGCTCTAAGTAGTGTAGATGAATGTTGCCTACCTGAGAGTTTAGGGTTAACCTACACCCCAAAGGTCTTCGGAATACCGATAGTTTTTTTTCCTCGAAGGGCAGGGTAATTCGAGGAAGATTCGGACCCCGAGAGCCTGAATTTCACCTGGAAGGTTGGCACGCCTGAATTTTCTGGGACAATTAGAGTTGGGAGTACCTTATGGTCGTAATGTGCTTATACATGTAGAATGAATATATCTATAGGCGTATGTATATATTTATATACATATATGTACATATATATATATATAGATTTACAGTAAGCGCCTATGTATAATTATGGATGTATACATACACATACATACGTATGCGCTTCCACGCCCCGCTGCCAAAAAAGAATGTATTTCCATGACGGAGTCCACCCCCTCTGTCTCCCCCTCACTGAAGAGGCCCTGGATGAGGCGTTGGATGTCTGTTAACGCATGTTCATTTGGGTTTTGTACCAGAGACTTCGTAGCTGAGTAGGTGCATTGTACACTTTTTGGCTCCTGTAGTCCAAGTATAAAAGTGTAGACTGATTTTGGCTTGCGTTCAGAAGGCAGTTCCTTCCTGCCCCCAACCAAAGTTGCGCAAGGAGCAATGCAATGCTCTTCTTCTTCGGTCGCGATGTGAACATTCGTTGGCAGTGACTTGATCAGTGACAAATTATGTCATACATCCATGGGAGTGGGAGTACGGAACCCTATATGTGCCCTTGTCTAAACTCCTAGTATCCCCCTTCATAACCCCCATAGTAGTCCCCTATATGATCCCCTGTATAACCCCTCTTTGCGGAGTTTAGACTAAACCTCATATGAGTCCTTATATGTAATTCCCACCGTAATCCCTACAGGTCAGGCCTCATTTGGAGTCTATTCCTTGCAGGGGGAGTTTCAGACCAAATAGGTGGCTACCTTGGTAGAGGCAACGGTTATCGGCGGATCTACGCACAGTCCCCCTTGAGTAGATAGAATATGGTTTTGGGAATATTAGGGGGACTATAGATTCAACAGCAACTCCCTCAAGGAATTGGTTCGGCTTGACCTGTCTTCTACCACATTGAAATATCCACATTTGCTATACGCCTTATTATGTGGACCTCGAAAAACCATTTCTTGGAGTTGCCAGTCCCAACTTGCCTTGGCCAGCTATCAGCGGATCAGGGTTTAGGGATTAGGATTTAGGGTTACCAAAGGACCATCAATGGCTCGCATAGGGGTACCCCCCTGGCAGTTCCGTATAGTTCTGTATATGTTGCCTTGCAAGGGCTCAAGTCCACAAATTATCTGGGCGATAATGCCTGTGGCTCATATATGGTTCTTGAGATACCTTTTGCCTCCAATATCGAGAATCAAACAGAAAGAACATGGAAAATGGCATGGGGACTGCGGAAGTATAGGGATTGCAGGGGCCAAAAGAATCACTACGTAGTGTCTTTCGAAAGTTATTTGAGGTAACCATCTAGGACCATAGCGCGGGCAATTACTTTGTCTTCTACAGCATTCCTTGCATTAACCCCAATATAGCCCTAATACAACCCTAGATAATAGTTTCCATTTTCTTTTCCATTATCCCTATATAACCCAATATAGCCCTAATATAACCCTAAATAATAGTTTCCATTTTCTTTTCCATTATCCCTATATAACCCTAATATGCTCCCAACCCTAAACCCTAAACCCTAAACCCCTTTGAGAGCCCTAATATAACCCTAAATAATAGTTTCCATTTTATTTTCCATGTCCATACTCCGCTTTCAGTTTCGCGCGGTCTTCCCCAAAGTCTGCACCATGTCAAATGGACTCAAAGGGCCTCAAAGGGCGTGTGGTGGCAGCCGTCTGGCTCTGTAGGCAGAGGCTCAAAATGTTGGATTGTAGGGGATATATTGGAGTTATGTAGGGGTAATGGAAAAGAAAATGGAAGCTACTAAGTATATCAGGGTTTTATGGGGACAATGGACAAGAAAATTGAAAGTACTAAGTATATCAGGGTTATATGGGGACAACGGAAAAGAAAATTGAAGATACTACAGGGTATGAATATTGACCTGAGCTCATTGTCAGGCATCAAGGCCAGTCAATTCAAAGATAAAGTCAAGTTTTGCAGCAGGGGTGATCACATTTCAGGCAGGAAATCGTGTAAAATTTATAGCTCTTCTGAAAAATAGCATGCCGCTTTACCTCGCAGTTCGGGCAGTTTCTGACCAAAAGGTCGGGCAGGATTTAGAAAATCAACAGTAAAAAGTGATGAGCACCTGAATTGTTATCTCTTACTCAGTTGATATTTCATGTGAGCATGAGGACGTCCAGGATGATTATGACGGTCCTTGGTCCTCAGTCCTTACCTTCATTTTGTTGAGCTTACATGCCATCTTCACTGCGATTACATTGTGGGTTAATTGTCATGCCAGTTGGATTCGTTGAATCAGTCTCGGCCCAGTATAGTCGTATTCAAGTTCCCAAAATCTGAGCCATGTTAAGCTCAGCAGTTTCTTCATGCCAGTAGCTAGACCGTACACTCCACCAAACTAACATGGAAACCCATATAGTACCCTTTTAGAAGGACTGTAGCCGTTATAGGGCCCTGTTTCGGTTTCCATGTTAGTTTCCGGGAGTATAGTTCGTAACAAGTAGCTGCTTACCCTGCCTCCAGCCCTCAAATCTAGATCTTGATGCCCTTTGGACACCCGCACCGCTCAGGCACGGCCTCAACGCCCTTCCGCTCGAGCAGCAGAGTGGCAAGGGGCGGATCTCACTCATCCTGCCCCTGAGCTCTCAAAGACACTCATTGCTGGTTGCTCGTAGTGACTAAGGGAAGATAATCCTTATATAGCTCCTATATGTATATATTCCTTTATTCCCCACTAAGCCTAAACCCTATTATATATATATATATACATATCTGTCTATTTGTCTATCTATCTATCTATCTATCTGTCCTTTATTGCCCACTTCACCCCCAGTAAGATCATCTGGTTTACGGCTTCAGGCTTTAGGGTGCAGGGTTAGGGCTACGACAAGGTTCGCGCCTCCCAGAATCTGGCGAGTTGTTGGTTTTCTTGGGCGGACATAGGAAAATCTAAACAATATACTTCTATAGAGATCTATAGAGATGATATTCCCTTATTCCCTACAAAGCCCCATAAAGTAAGTTTGGTCCAATGTGAGCTTTGACTATGAAGGTCCCTGCCAGAATCATTGCACATAATCACGCAAAGATCCTGAATGACACTGTGCAGGAAATGATGTGTAGGCCTCATAACAACAACTTGCATGAGTCCCAGTCACGTACCTCTTCAAGTAAATGTTCAGTGGGCCACTTGATACACTGAACGCGCTACACATGCAAAATCGACGTTTGCAAGGTGTAGAGCTTCAGACGGCCACTTGAGACCTCCAAACACCCTACACATGTGAAATGAAAGTTTCGAATGTGCAGGGGTTTCGAAAGGTGACTTGAAAGCTGAACACCCTACACTGGCCCTACACGGTGTAAAGCTGTAGTTTTGAAGGTGTAGGGCTTCAAAGAGTGTTGAAGCTGTGGGTTGTCCAGTGAGCATAAGCCCTACAGTGTGTAAAGCCAAGACTGCCCTCAATAGTAATGCCTTAGGTGGACCCCCCACCCAGTAATAGTGACTATAAGGGATAATAGGGATTATATTAGGGTCCTCTTATACTCTTCTTATACCTATTACAGGGTGGGGGGGTCCTCTTAAGTACTCCCCAGTGATATCATGGCTAAGGTGGGGTCTCTGTCAGCTGGCCATCGAGGAGATTGCTTCACCACCCATGCTCCAGAACTTCGCCAATGGCAAGGCCCTTGACCAGCCTGCGCTGAAACTGTATGTGGCATGTACGTGACCATGCGGGCCTCATGTTATAGTCGTTATCTCCAATTCTGGGCTTCTGCATGTTTCCACTTGAGGATCCATACGCGCATTTCGCTGGACTGAGATGGGTGTTTCTCAAACAATCCCTGCCATGATCCCCAACAGTGACCTATAATGTCCTTATAATCCAGCCTTTTCCCTGCCTGGAGAGGCCATAGTATTTGTTAAAACACAAATATATACATATATACATATATGTATATTCCTGAAGTCCCTTGGGGTCCCCAAGTAACAGAAACCGTAAATCAGAAAACTTAAGCCCTGAAACCCTCAAACCCACAAACCTCTGAAACCCATTGAAAGCCTAAGCCCTGAAATCGTAAACCCTAAACTCCAAGGTTGAAACCCTGCGCTCCGAGTATGGGCCCTGAACCTGGCATCCTTATATACCTACTAACTATACACCCTATATATGCACCTTGAGGGGTCTCCAGAATCCGCCTAAAAGGCCGAAGGCCCATACCTCTCACCTTAGATAAACCCGTGTGGCCAGGGGAATGGCAAAGGCAAAGATGCTCGAGCAGAGGTTTGTAGGATTCCTGGCCAGCAAGTAGCGTTAAGGGCTGATAACTTAAGTAGATAGAATATGGCTTTGGGTATATTAAAATAGGATCCCCATATACCCCATATTCTACTTACTTGATGGGGACTAGGGCTTAGGGAAGGAAAATGGACAATTAGATTACGCCTTTTAGGGCTTAGGGTTTAGGGTAGGAAATGGAGAGTCAAATGGGAAACAAAGTAAATACTATTATTCGACTGGGCTTATACAGGAACCATTTATCATGGGCTTCCATAGACTGAGGGGATGTTGCCTTGAGAAACAAGTGCAAGCAATGGAAAATTACATGGACAAGGAATGGACACCAGGATAAGACAGGGGTGTGCGGGCATTAGGGTTTCCATGGAAAGAGAGGCCCTTGTAGGTCAAGGGGCCACTGAGTTTGGAAATTTGGAAATATTCCAGCCAGTGTCAATGTAAATCCTGGAGACCGTGGGCTACCCCTTTTTCTCGAGAGACCTCTTGATTTTCATGTATACGTTCTCAGGAACTTTCAGCGTGGCAATTGCGTCTATGGGCAGAAGTGCAGATACTCGCACGGAAGCGGCTGAGCCTGGGGTTTGTGTTCTCCGCACCGGCCACTCTGCGTAATCTTAGTTTCCATTTATCTTAAGGTTTTTGGTCCAGATGATTCTCCATAGCGGTGGAAATGGTAACCCCAAAACCATGTTGGCATTTAGGTCCCACGAGTCAAAGTGTGCACTCCAAATTTGCGCAGCGATTCCGCAGTGTTTTAGGGGCCCCCGCTTTCTCCGTGGCGCTCAAGTAAGGAAGGCAGGTCCTGCGTGCATTGTCAGTGTGATTCCAGACTCGGTGTAGACATCAATGTTGTAGACTGAAGAAGTTATCCACTAGGCCACTAGTCCGCATAGTGTACCAAGCAAGGGAGGTTTGAAACGTACATTACTCACATCCCAGGCCGGCTGCTTGCAACTGCTCGTCTCAAGCTGGCATCTCATTTATGCGGATGCTTCTGAGAGAGATTCCCACGCAGCAACGGGACGGACAGCGCGCTTGCCAAAACAATGTGCCCTACCCCATAGTAGTTTCCATTTTATTTTCCATTATCCCTATATAGCCCCAATATACTATAGTAGCTTCCATTTTATTTTCCATGATCCCTATATAGCCCCAATATACTATATACTATAGTAGCTTCCATTTCATTTTCCATGATCCCTATATAACCCCAATATACTTTGATGGGGCATAAGATAGATAGGTGCGTCTAGAAGCTCGATAAGTTGGAGCTCTTGTTGTGGTGCGCTCGTGTGCGCGGGAGGCGGAAGATAGAGAGGGCGGGAGTGCCCTGTTACTCATGTAAAGCGAGCATTATTCTCAAGTTTTTTTGTGGGGCCCTATAAATCGCTCAACACTCAACGGTTTTGTTCCTTGTCGCCGCACCCTATGTTGGGAGGAATTTACACAGCTCCTCCCGTTATGTAGACACAAGTTGACCTGCGAGACCACAATCCACCCTGCCTTAAATCCGGCACCATGAGAATAAGACTTCTAACATCCGGTGCACAGTAGAAGCTTTCAGACAGATATTTGAAATCGAGATGCAAGCTTCTGATCATGGACTTCATGCATGCATTTCCCATCGTGTATGGATGAGATGGTCTAAGATTTAGGGATCCAGGGTTCATAGGGCTTTACTAGCGGACCCCGAGCGCTGGCATCCCCAGCTTTTTGGTCAGATGCCCTCTTCGGTCATGGTTGTTACAGGCGGGTACGGTTCGGCTGGGGGATGCAACCCAACTTGTTTCCCAATATTAGGGGTACCCTTTTAGGGTTTAGTGTTTTGGGTTTAGGGTTTTAGGGTTTAAGGGTTTAGGGTTTAAGGGTTCTAGGGTTGAGGGTTTAGGGTTCAGGGGACGCACCTCCTTCCCTTGAGCCATGCCCCTCCAGGACTCTCGCAATCCATTGGGACTTGCAGAGGATCTCAGCGGGGAAACTCTCCTGTAAGAAGGGAGATTGTACAACAGGTCATGGTCTTTGACATGGACCTGCAGGTTCCCACAATCCTCCAGGACATCAGAGTACCAGTCCCTGGATGCAAAAGCCATATGGGAGGGAAACCCCAACATAGACCCAAAGTTGTCTATAATCCTTAGTATGGGTAGCCCCCCTGAACCTCCAACCCCTAAACCTTAAAACAGGGATTCCGAATTTATAGAAACACCCCTATATGGATGCATGGAATCCAAGCAGAAACCACAGGTTGGGAGCTAGCCTCTCGGCTGCTGCAGGAAAGCGCGGAGGAGGTAGCAAGCGCAGTCCAGACGGCTTAGAATTTGGGGTTTAGGATTTAGGGTTTTTAAGGTTTAGGATTTAGGGTTTAGGATTTATTTGGGGCTTAGTGTTTAGGTGATAATGGAGAATGAAAGCCAAATGAGAGATGGTATTCATGGGGGTTATATAGGCACCATACTGTAGGCATGCATAGACAATCTTACTCCAATAAGAGAGAACAAAATGGCAAGAAACATGGAGAGTTCAATCCAAATTGGGTGTATCGTTTTTTGGGGGAGTTACAAGTATAACAGCTAGAGATTGCTATTGAACCATACTTGCTCACTGTGTTGGGCTCCCTTGAAGAGATCGTCTGCAGTTTGGGGTTTGGGCCGGGATGTTGGGCTGGAGGCGTCCCGGTTCTCAGCATAATCCCCATCCCCGTAATAACCACCCTCCCCCTCACCGGCTGCCAGCGGGCAAATTCCCCAAAACCCTAAACCCTACCTGCAACCCCAATTGCCTACAGCTCAATACTAATTACTTCCTATTTAGTAGGTAGGAAATAAAAAAAACCGCAGATAATGGGGGTTGCAGGTAAGCCCCAAACCTCATTTGGGCGGGTGGGGGGTTTATCAATAGGGGAGGGAAGGTGCGGGAGGTTGGAATGCATGGTGTTGCTGTATAAGGGATCACAATAGTACCCCCCAAAGGTACCCCCCCAGATTTGCAACCTTATTAGGCCTTATTAAGCCCTATATAATCCTTATTAGCTCCTTAAACCCTGGGGGGGTACCTTTGGGGGGGTACTAGGGTAATCCCTTAACTGTAGTTGTGTAAAATTTGTGGGCTCCTCGCCCCTTGTCTTCTGTTAGCGGTCCCTTTTTTGCGGTCCCCTTTAATGCACTTAAAGGCAAAATAGTCCATAGAAAAGGAACGCGACAAGGACCTAACTTCAAAAAACGTCGCACGCAGTCACCGGGCAAATGAACCAAGTCGAGACACCTGGGAAGCCTCCATGCCCTCCATAGTGTGCGAAACCATTTCAGCATGCACGTCGTCAAGTCCTCAATACGGACCTAGCCGGCCTCATAATAATCCCCAAACAAGTCCTCGCATCATCCCTGGAGCACCCCCATCTCCATATCAGGGCCTACGAGATCTGGTCCAGTGCAACGCTGTCATGGCAGTTATAGCTTCCAGCAGCGATATTCCACAGCGATGGGTTCTCGCCCTAGCCGACTCGTTTTGTGGGGTTCTCCGTAGGGTGCTGGCTTTCAGGACATGGCGGAAAGGACCTTGTCGGGAAACTGCAGAATTTGAGACACCGTCACATTTTCTTCTGGTCAAGGAGGGTCTATGAGCGGACGGCGCGAAACGAAGTCTAGGTTTTCAAGGATAACTCAAAGGAGACTCCTTGGTAGTTCGGTTGATCAGTATTAGCGAAATCGCTAGCCCTGAACCTCTGGATTCGGGTTAGTCAGCCTTGAGCTGATAGAAATGGATCCTTGAGTTTTTGTTGTTTGTTTAAATAGGTTTTCCCCCAACCCATAGATACAATATGCTAGGGTTCGTTTAATCCCATGCTCGGCTCCATAACCCCCCGATATGTTCTATGTATAGGGGCTTTCTTCTTGCGAGATGACAGGTTCTACCTATTACTTCATGCTGGCACCTCGATCTCAGAGACCTCCCTCATACCACTGAGACCTCAGGACCCAATGATAAAAAGCACCAGGCCTTGATAGTGGGTCGTCTCAAGATCGTAAAGTCAGATAGATACTCAGGATGAGAGGCACGCATATAGGTTTATGCATGGTATCCATAAACATGCATGAACATATTATCAGGTGGGGTGAGGGATTTTTTTGGAGAAGGCGATTCTACTTCGTTTTTTTGTAGCTGTTGATCTATCAGGTGCTTAAGGGGGAGTGAATATAGGTACCATGATAGGGGTATATACGGGAGTGTAAAGGAATTATTATAGGGATCCACGCCCTTCCCCCTAAAAACCCTAAGCCCTAAAAACCCCAAACCCTAAACCCTGCAAATTTCTAGGGTTCTACACCCCCACTCTCCCTAAATCCTAAACCCTAAACCAGTAAGTT
>CAJNIZ010048033.1:15810-34197 GCA_905231905.1 Symbiodinium pilosum | reverse complement strand
TCCCGTTTGTGACGCCACATTTTTGTGTACTTCGCATGTCTAAAGTGCCGCGCTTGCCACACATTTTAGGACTGGGTAGAGTCCGGGGGAGGGGGGGGGTTTTTGCGTTATGAATCTGCGACGTGTTTTTGTGGAGACAGCCTGAGCTGTTGCTGAGACATGTGTTTGGAAACCCTGTAAAGGAAACGCAATAGGGCCCCCATATCTATTATGGAAACCTTTATCCAAAACCCTGATCCCTGAACCCGAACCCCCAAACCCCGCCAAAAAACTCCCAACATAACCCCATGGATTTAATAGTATAATAATAATCCATAAAACTACTAGGGTATCCCTCAAAATAATTTGAACAACAAGGCCTTTACACAAACCCTATTATATACCCAAACCATATAAGCCTAGAACGACTGCAGGCTGCTGGTTTTTGGGGGTTGGCCAGATTAGGTTCTCCCTGGTTTAGGAGGCCTGGCCTAGGCCAAAATAGGGGTTCAGACCTTCCCTCACCCAAGCCTTTCCCTGCTTCCAGACGCTGACGATGCAGTCGTTTTTTCTTAATTCATGGGAAATAATACTCCATATGTAAGAGAATGAAAAGCACTGAATGAGAACTCCTCAAACCCTTGGACTAATGGGGCATAGCTTGGACTAATGGGGCGATGATAAAATGAGATCAGAACTCCTCAAACGCTTGGACTAATGGGGTGTAGCTGGGACTACTGTGGCGATGATAAAATTGAATCATTAAAAACGGTAGATCCCAGAAAAGAGCTGAAAAGGAACCAGGTTCGTTTGGGTTAGAATGAGCAAAAACCATGTAAAACCAATACGAAGGCAAGGAAAACATAGCGTCACATATGAGACGCGCACCTAGTACTAGTAGTAGTAGTAGTAGTAGTAGTAGCAGCAGCAGCAGTGGTGATGGCAGCAGCAGTAGTAGTAGTAGTAGTATTAGTACTAGTAGTAGTAGTAGTAGTAGTAGTAGTAGCAGCAGCAGTGGTGATGGCAGCAGTAGTAGTAGTAGTACTAGAGCAGAAGCAGCCGTATTCGTGTCCGTCGTCGTAGTATCATACCAAGCCCGGCAAGGAAGTTTCCTGATGCCATGCAGGCTGCTATGCAGGCCGCTTCGTGGATTGAACGTTCTTGGGATAGAGGCTTTAGGGTTCCAAGGTTTTGGGCTCCAGAGTTTTCAGTTTAGGGATTCAGGTCAGGTGTATGGTCAGAGGGTTGACGGTCTGCGGCTTCTATTCTCTCCTACTGTTACTCCCATTGTTACCATTTAAACTTCTACTGCTACCAGCACTACTACTACCACCACCATTAATACTACTTCTACTCTTATTATTTCTACTACTAATGGTAATTGTAAAAACTAGTAAACATACTACTATGAATTATTACGATTACTACCACCATTAATATTGTTACTATTCTTCTTTCTATTACTACTACTACGAGTACTACCATAATAACGTCCATGCTCGAGTGAATCCGTTTGCCAGAGCATCCATGCCCAAACCATAACAATGTCCATGCTTCGTCGAGTGCATCCGATTACCAGAGCATCCATGCCCAAAACATAATAACGTCCATGCTCGAGTGCATCCGATTATACCAGAGCAGGCCTGCCCAAACCGTGAGAAAGTCCATGCCCGAATGCATCCGAAAATGCTGGAACTCTGCAGCTCTGCTTATAGCTGTTCTTGTTCTTATTGTATTCTTGTTGGTTTTGCTACGCCTGCAGCTGCCGTTCTGCCTAAACCTGGGTCACGCCGTTTTTTGAAGCCATACCTCGCGGCAAGAATATTAACTTCCCATCAAAGCGAAAATGTTATTTTCACATCGAACACACGTTTAAATGCATCGGAAACTCGCCAGTTCGAACAAAATTGTTTCGAAAACAGCTGCCGCACCCTCGCTTATCAAAATCCCCGGCGAAAACGTGAAATTTCTCGAACCCACACAAGAAAAAAAAACGTCGTTTCGGAAAACCGTACGTTGACCAACTCCCCCACCCACCCACACAAACATCCAAGATTTACTAGTTTTACAGTGATTGGACCTCTTCGGATACACAAAAACTCACCATCCGCTACAGCGGCGTGACGTTGACGCTGACGTTGACGACGTTGTTGTTGTTGGTGTTGTTGGTGTTGTTGTGGTTGTTGTGGTTGTTGTTGTGGTTGTTGTTGTTGTTGTTGTTGTTGTGGTTGTGGCCGTCGTGGTCGTCGTGCTCCTCGTCGTCGTGCTCGTCGTCATGCTCGTCGTCGTCGTGCTCGTCGTCGTCGTCGTCGTTGTTGTTGCCGTTGCTGTTGCTGCTGTTGTTGTTGAGTTCCTGTTCAACGCATGATAAGAGATGGGCCTCTTCAAACTTGTGTGTCACGACATGTCATTTTCTTGTAATGCGGTTTGCGCAAGCTGCTTTGTCCGTACTGCACTGCCTCATACTGTTATACGCTTTCGTTACCCTCGTTCTCTAGTTCTTCTTACAGTCAGTACTGTCATTACTACTATTGTTAGTAGTGTTTAGGGTTCCGGGCATAGGGTTCAGGGGAAGTAGATTTGTTGTTCCACCAGCTCCAGGCAGCGTCGCCCTACGATGTTTGTTGGGCTTGCTTATCTGGGGATGGGTCTAAATTAGGGTCTTTTTTTGGGATCCTCATCATAGTATACTCCTTCTTCGATAGGGTACCCAAAGAGCGACCCTAGTTTAGTTTAGACCCACCCCCCCATTTCAGGTGTTGGGCATCATTAGGAAGACCCTCTTCAGACTGCTTCGTAATCCTAAGCCCTAAACCTAAGATTAAAGGGACCCCGAAGCTAACAGCTGACTGCGGGCGAAAAGGGCAAAAAGACTTAAAGGTCTTCTTGCATAACATCCCCACAGCCCTGAACCGAGGGAGCGTTAAAGAGGACGCCCCTTTTCAATTTCTAGACTCCCCTCTTGTGCCTGGAGGTCCAGGATACTTACATGGTAATTTTGATGATACTTCTTATCGTCCCATAGCCCAAGGAACTGTCCTTAGGGACCTTGTGGTTGGATTCTAATTAAGTACAGTTATGGTTAGCTTATGACCGCAACTCACACCTCTCAACCCGAAACCCATTCAACCCTCCCTCAACCTTGAATCCCCAACCCTAAATCCTAAAGCGAAACTGAGCTACTTACCCCCTCAAATCCCCGTCAACCCCAAATGCCAAACCCCAAGAAGAAGACCAAGTGAGGCAGGTCAGTCTCTTGGATCAGTTCTCGACAGCTGCAATAACCTCGCTTCGCCCGAGGAGGTTCGAGTAGGGTTCATCAGCGGTTCAGGATCTTGTTTGTATGTTTTGTTCTTATAGAGGTTGTTTCATGTTTTGGGTTGAGGGCAATGCAGGGTTCTTCTAAAGGTTGTAGAAAGGATGACGCCCGAGTGTTAAAGGTTTTTAGGGGGACTAAGAGGTGTTGCAGGACCGGGGTGAGACAATTGCATCACTGGTTGCATGCTTTCGTACATCGTTACAGCACCTTCTCTTTGGTAGGATATGGTAGATGTGACCAGAGCACGATGCACAAGTGTTCGCACACGTAGAAATGTAATGTATGATTCTCATCATGTCTCCTGCTCATCACCGCGGCTGTGCGTTTGGACGTTGAGGCTGCTGTTGTTCAAGTGCATTGCACACTTTGGGGCTTTACACGTACCTCGAGCCCGGCTGGAAGGTTGTCAAGTGCCTGGGGTCCCAAATGCTCCAGCACGTGCCCCCTTTGAACTTCCTCAACAACATGGGCGACATGCTCACTGAGTTTATCGACGTCTTCGCTCAGGCATCGGCTAGCTATGAGTCAAGTCGCTTGCAATTCAAGCCCTTGAATTGTGGTATACAGACCGGCGAATACAGATAACAATCCCACACTAGTGTAGACTTAGGCACCGGGCTAGACTAGACTGCGTGGGACACAACCCACAAGCTCCAAGACCGCTGGAGTAAGCCGCAAGTTCTGGGAGGTTGGATTTGAATCAGGGGCCCCTTTTGGGGGGGTTCACCTATAAGAGCCCCCGACTAAACTACTGTCTTGGAATCATATTGGGATTAGGCAAGGATCCTTATAAGGGGCTTTCTAGGGTTGTTCCAGGGCTCATTACTAGAGTATACTGCAGTATACTATGGAACACACTACAGGATGCTACAGCACAGCATATTCTACGATATTATTTCAATGTATTATAGTATTTTATATTATATAGTAAGAAGTATAGAAGAACAGGGACTGAAAAGAGGTCCCATGCACCCAGGCGGCTTCGACCGCAATCAGGCAGGGGTTGGACGAAGGCCTGGCAGCTACCGTTCTATAGTCCCTACTGCATACTATACTATGGTATACTACAGTATACCATAGTATACTATAGTACACCATACTATGCTATAGTATATTACAGTATATTATAGTATTCTACAGTAGAAATGTACTTCTAGGATCCGGAGTGGTACCCTTATTACCCTTATTCCTAGGATCCTTCATAAACCCAGAAGCCCAGTTGCACTTCGGAGGTGAAAGATTGTTCTTTTAATTTTCCTGTGCTTCTTCATTGGGGTGTACGGTACATTATTAGACATTCGTCTGGTATCAACTGTGGTCAAAGTTTGTTAGAAGTCCTGGCAGCAGCAGCAGCAGCAGCAACAATAACACCAAGCACAGACACAGTCCAGTTTAAGAAGCAGTTGTCATCGGGTATGGACAACCTTGATCTTGAACACGTGCGCCGAGCCTTGAAGGCAACTTGACTTGAAAATGCGTGCCGGCAGTTTCCTGAATCCCAAAGTTTCCGCAGCGAGAGTCTCACAGAGATTAGCTGAGACTCAACGCTGGTTTTTATCCAAAAATTGAATGCAAACCCGGGCCGTGTAGTAAGGTTTATTGAAACCCCTAAAAACATCAAGCTTGCAGTTCATTTCCAACTCAAGCCTGAAAACTTATTGAAACTCTTCTTGAAATACAATGACGACAGTAAGTTCAAATGCGTTCTAAAGAGTTTCGTGAACATTTGTAAGAATGGCAGGTAGTTCTCAACTGGTTTCTTCTCAACATGTTCGGATTTTGGGCAGGTGACTCCAGCCTGCTGCAACATTTATGGCCATTTCCAGATCATCCGATGTAGTGGTGTCATCCGTAAGCGAGGATATTGTGCACTGTGTGTTTGAACCCCCCCCCACCCACCCCACCCCATTAGCAGATGTGGCCCCGGGCGCCAGGTGACTCTTTCTCACTTTGAGTCATGGCGTCTGCAAGCGCTGTCGGAGCCTTATTAGCTCCGTGAGCGCTCTGGGCACTGGTTGCAGTCGTCGCGAAAGCCTCTTTTGCAGGACGTCGGCTCGCTTGTGTTCCGTTGCTGCGCCACGTCCAGCCCGGACGAGCTGGCTTGCGCAGGTGGGAGTATTTCATTGTTCTTTTTGGTCTGCGCTCTGAGGCCGTCTAGGAGCCTTGAACGTTTCTGCAGGTTGCAGCGACATTGTTGCTTGTTGCCGCTGCTCGGGGACTTGTGCTGTCGTCCGGCACGTCTCTCACTGCCGATATTTGCAGGCGCAGTTGCCATGCTTCAGACTTGCAGCAGTGTCATGCCTTGTGCTGTCTTGCTGGTCGGAGGCATCTCCACTTTGTTCGACTTCTCTCTCCATTACGTTGGTCCTCGGTCGCCTCGCAGAGATGGACGAGGCACCTGTTTTTTTTTCGTGCTTGGCTTGTGCAACATTGCCTGTTGCGTAGGGTTACGTCCACGTGCTACGCCGCTGCAGATCTGCTTTCGACTGCTCTACGCCAGCGCAGGTCGACCTGTGCCTTTGCAGTCTTGCCACTCCTCGCAGTTCCTGCCTGGTGGAGACCTTTCTGTGTATTGTTGCAGTGCAGGTGGAGAAAATTCTTCGTGACGCTCGCTGCCACGAGGGGGATTGGCAGACCGGCTTGCCCACGGCGGCCCGCGCGCGCTTCCGGCACTACGGACCAGTCCTGCAGGAGGTGTGCCAGCCGCGTGCAACGTATGTGTCTTGTCGTTCTTCAATAAGCTTTCTCTGCCCTGCGTGTTAGTCTGCTTCTCTACTAGATCCTTGGGTTATCGAGGCTGTAGGTGCTGCGAGGCTGTAACTAGCTGCTGTCATGGTCTACCATGCTTTCCCAGACTGCCGTGCAAGCATGATTACATGTTTCAGGAACGCAGCTTCCTGCACGCAGTCTCCAAGAGAGACGTCCCGCCGGATCTTTTGGCGCTTTCCTCCAAGGTCCATGCTGTGTGTGTGCGCGTGCCTGCAGTCCTTGCTGCTTGGATGTTTGAGTTAGCGGCGCCCTGGAGGACTCCGGGCATGACCTGTGGGAGACGACAAGGCGGCTCTTGAGACAAGAGCCCATGTGTGGATTGTTGCGCAGCTGCATGGGATTTCTGCCTGCGTTAACAGGTCAGCACCTTGACGATGTTGATTAGTCTTTGGGCTGCATTGGATTGCTTCTTCTAAGGATCTGCAGACGCAGATCCAGCGAGAGGCGAAGGAGAGCATCTTATGATGCTCTCACTCAGTCAGTTGTGTGTTTCGCCTTGACCTGGAGGACACATCTACGTCTATCTGAGCTTGCAGCGGTGTTGCTGCGGACCAAAAAGGCATTGTCTCAGTGCATGCGCGTGCAGTAGCTTGCAATTTGCACCTGAGGCTATCCTCTGACCCATGCTTGGAGTGCTGCTTTCGCCAAGGTGCAGCCGTGATTGCCATGCGCAGTGTTATGTGCGCCACTCAGCTTTCCGATTGAACTTCTGTCTTTCATCAGGCCAACCCGTCGGTTGATCCACCACCCTCGTAGACCTCTTCAAGCAAGAGAAGAGGTCAGTTTATTTCTAGACTTCATGACCGTAAGCGTTAAGAAATTGTGCCGAAATTTTAGCGCAAGAAGGGGTTGATTTGTTTTTAGTTTTTGCCCCCGTAGACCATTTCAGCAAGAAAAGAGGTTGCTGTGCTGTGCTGCGCTGCTGCTGCTTCTGCTGCTGCTGCTGTTGCTTGTGCTACTGCTGCTGCACGTAGTGCTGCAGGGAGTCTGGGCTGCAAGTAGGTGCTGCTGTTTGCTGCTGCTAGCGCCTTGTCTATTTGTGTCGATGCTCAGGAGTTTGAGTGCGGATCCTCTGCGTGCGGTGCTGCAGCGGCCGGAGCCTCTAGAGATCGCTCATTGGCTAGCTTCTGAGCGCATGCTGACGTGCCGAACTTTTCGCGCTGTTCTGCACACTCTGTAGCTTGGGCTTGGGCGTTCGCTTGCTTCGCTGGAGGCTAGATTGTCCTCATGGGGCTCTCCTGTTTGCCATGTGATATCTTCGATTACGTGCTGCGTCCACTGCTACCTGCTGGAGCTCTGGCGTGTTTGCTCGTCGCTGGAGCTCTTCCTGGCGGTGCGCAGGCGGCTCTCCGTCGGCTTACCGAAGAGCGCGCAGTGCGCCTAACTTTTCTGGCTTCCATGCGTGTAGTGCTGCTGCGAGGGCTGAGACTCCCTTGTGTTGATGGAGAGCTCGATCTCGTGCTGCGGTGGGACCCGCACCATGTTTGGTCTGCAGCGGCGGTCTTGGCCTTCGAGCATGCGCATCCCTGTCGTTGCGACGTTCTGGCTGCTGTGGCACAGGACTTGGAGATGCAGGTAGCCGACATCTTTCGTTTGTGGAACGAGACTCGCTTGCCGGAGGAGGTTCGCGCCGTGGACGTCCTGGCGGACTGCACACGGGAGGCTGTCCTACTAAACTGCGCCAATGTTGGTCTTGCCGACCCAGATCAGGGCGGCTGCAAGCTGAATGCGCAGCTGCCAGCCGGTGCTTGCTTTGCAGCCGTCCTTCGTTCTGCTTCGCTGGGGGCTGTGGTTGTTGGCTACTTGCGAACGTAATCTGATTTGTAGGGGCCAGGCCAGCTCTAGTCGTATTTTATCTTCGATGTGCGATAGTCCGGGGTGAAGGACAGTTTTTTGATTTGTTCATTAAGTCAGCTGTGTGCAGAGCGTTGACCTGGCCAAGACATCCGAGCCTGACTGAGCTGGCCTTCTGGCGAGCATGAGTTGGCGCCCAGGGGCGCCTTCCACTGAGGGGTGTGTGATCTGTGGATGCGTGACGTCCAAGACCCAAGCCCCAACCACACCCAACAGGGCAAAATTAGCAGACGCCGGGGCACAAATGTCTGGGCCGTATTATAAACAGTATTATGTAGGCTTCTCCGAAAGGACCATACATATGGTGTATATATAATATACAAAACCTTATATGTAGTATATACACATATAGATAGAATAATATACATATATGTATATGTATATATATATACCCTGCAGTACCCAGACATTAACACTACACAAACCACTCACGAACAATGCGCGATCCCAAACCTTGGAACCTCAATATCTCCTTCAGCAATAATCCTGCCACTCCAGACCCTGAAAGCCCTAAAACTTCAGTGGTCCAGCCTGTGCTGTCCCCTGGCAACCTACAGAGAGGAGGACTAAGGATTAAGAGTAGATGAACAGGTTCTGAGGTAGGAACTTAGGTGTAAGGCCCTATGTAGTATTTCTATTAAGCAGGCTTTGGGGTGCAAGGTTTCGGGTAGAACTATTTATGTAGCAGACGATGTATTGCGTAGGCATCGCATTCATCGCGTACTAAAATCCCTTACTGTTTAAAAACAATGGTACAACCACCATGGGCGTTTAGACCTTTGGGACCCAAAATGTGACCCTAATTTTGGCAACCACCAGATGCCACCCCTTTAATAGCCTTGGGGCTCTAGACACTGAGCCTCCGAGCTGCTACGTCCCAACACCCTTAGAACCCTGTGCAACTCTCCACAAATCTTTAAAGACCCGCCATACATACGCTAAACTCCCCTTTTCAAACATGCACCCTAAAACCCACCGCGCCCGGCATTTAGGGTCCCCTAGAAAAAACGAGGACGATCTGTTCCCCATACCTGCACCTGGAAAAACCTTAAACCTCAAACCTTCAACCATAGACCCCTGACTCCTTAGACCTTTTCTGTATACCCTATTGCCCAACAGAAAGGACCCAAACCTGGTGGTGATTAAGGGAGAGGCGCAAAAATCCCTGTAGCAGCCTAGTAGTCCTTCCGTATTCCCTCCAAAGGAGGCCAGTCCCTGGCCCAGCGGGCTGCTGCATCGACGTTCCCAGCCCCCGGCGCGCCTCCGGCCGTACACCACATCAGCCGCTGGAACGGAAGAAGCGAGGGGGGAGGGGTTCAGACGGGTTTGTTTATTGTCTTTAAGTTTTAGGGTTTAGGGGTTTAGCTTTCAGGCAGAGCTCTGGGGTGACTGCTGTTTGCGTTTTTGTTTTGCAAGGGTCTGGCAGGGTCTCGAAGGTAGTGCTTACGGTTTTAAAGCTATTGTTTGCTTCTGGGTGTCTGCAGATTCGTAGTTGTTTTGGAAAGATTTCCTGGGATTGGGGGCTTTGAAAGAGGTTTCTCAAGCAGGACTCGTGGAGGGCTTTGGAGTATCAGGGTTGTTGAGAGGTTTTGGGGTGTTTCGGTTTGTTTCTTGTGGGATTTAGGGGCTCAGGAGTTTGGGGGGGTAGGGCATTTTCAGTTTTAGGGGTGTACAGTTTAGGGATTTGGAGGTTCAAATGTTTACGGGTTTCGGGTTGGATGCGCTTCTGTTGCCTGCAGCAGTCTATTCACATTACACTACTTTACTGCTCTCGTATATGTGATGGCATTTCAGCATCTTGCGCGAGACTAGTATATTACATACATGCTCCATGTGGGGATTTCCTTAAACTCATTATCATCCGGGTCCCTATATTGGGGTTCCCAGCATAAGACGCCCTACATAAGTCTCCATCTTTTTTGGAACAGTAACTTAGGCCAAGTCCCAAACGTCTAGGATTAATGGCGTCTTCACTCCGCGGACAGGTGGTGGACACTGCTAGACGGCGGAGCCCCCAAATCCCCAAGCCCCCTCAAGCCGTCCTGAACCATGAGGGTTTCTTGTAGGGGTTTATATGGATGACAAGAGAGCTGTTTGGGATAAGTATTCATAAGGTCATCTTCTCGCCCCAAGCCCATAACCCTAAACCCCAAACAGTCCAGTGTGCATGTAATACTATAGCAGACTATAGCATACTGCTATAGTACATTGTTGCATACTTTTTCCTACTTTCGTATAGTATAGTACCTTATAGTACATTATAGTATGTGAGGCAGAAACCTCCAAATCAAGACACATTCGCAGCATCCGAAGCAGAGAGCCTGGCAGCAGGGCCGGGAGCTCAGGGAGCATCCAGCTGATGCATTAGGCTACGGGTGCCTAAGTGAGAGGGTATAGGATACTACTGTACCTATAGTATCAGTATACTATATAGCATGGGGTATTATAGAGCATTATACACCTGTACCATCCGAGTGTTGTGCTGTGGGGCTTTGCGCTGGTAACTGTAAAAACAAACGCTGAGTCCCGAAACCCTGGAACTTCAAACAAGTCGCACAAAACCTTTCAAGTGAGAATTTGTGAGGCTTGTAAGAGCCTTGTACGGTGCATCACTGTTGGTAAGTAATTCTTGCGTTTTCAGGGACCTCTCTCGCCCGCCAAGTCTTCGAACCTTAAGGTCAAGCCCGGAGAAGATAATCGACCCCGAACCTTGATCCCCAAACCCCTAGGCTCCCAGAAAGCCTAGAAACACCTAAAACCCGCATTGGAAAACCAAAGAACGCCAGATTTGAGCCTTATTCCCCAAAGGGATCCAAATCTGAAGTTCTTTGATTTGAAAAACCATGAAAAACCGAAGAGCGTCAGATTTGGGTCCCCATTCCGCAAGAGGGTCCCAAATCAAACGATCATTGGTCTGGAAAACCAAAGAATGCCAAGAATGTCAGATTTGGGTCCCTATCCAAAGAATGTCAGATCTGCGTCCCCATTCCCAGAAGGGACCCGCATTTGACGTTCTTTGGTTTGAAAAACGTGTTCCCCAAGAACGATCTAAATCTGACGCTCTTTGGCAAACGAGAGAACGTCAGATTTGGGTCCCTCTTTCCTAAAATAGACCCACATTTGAAAACCAAAGACCGTCAGATTGGGAACACAAGGCTGAGCCTTGAGCAGCCCCAACTTCGCCCACCTTAGGGCAACCTCCAGACACACGTCCAACACGGTTCTGCTAGCTCAGTGAGAGGCGAGGGCTTCCCAGAAGGCAGGTATCGGGTTCAATCCTGAGAGCCTGCTTCTTCCTGAGCCCTGCCCAGCCCATATGGCTTTTCACAGCAAGGCAGCATCACCACTCCAACCCTAGGGCCACCGCCTCTCTCGCTGAAATAACCCCTCCAACCCAAACTAGAATCCTACCTCAGTGAGATATGACTCTCCAAACCCCTCGTAAAATCTTCCCCCCTCAATGCGATGGGCCTGATCAGGCCCACCTGTATGAGCTGGATCCAAGCCTGGCCATGAAGTTATTAACGCCTCCCAAGCCTATTCCAGGCCCTTTGGAATAACTAGTACTAGTTATCATTATAATAAGAACTCTCACTACACTGCTAGTCCTCTTTAGTCGCTCAAACTGCTTTGAATGCTTTGGTGCAGTTGTTGCTAGTCAGCTTCCAAAAACTTCTACATGCTTCAACTGCATCCAAAAGCATCCACAAGCCTCCAAAAGCTCGCAGAAGCTTGGCCCTATTCCCCAAAAGCGACCAAAATCTGACGTTCTTTGGTTCGGAAAACGAAAGAACGTCAGATTTGGGCACCTGTTTATTCCTATGCTGGGAAAACCAAGCAACGCCAGATTTGGCTCCCTATTCCTTCCTTTGTTGCCTACGAATGTCAGATTTGGGTCCCTATTCCCCAAGAAGGATTCAAATCGGACACCGCTTGATTTGGAAAACCAAAGACATCTATTGCCCAAAAGGGATGCAAATCTGACGTTGTTTGAATTGACAAACCAAGGAACGCAGATTTGGGTCTGTTCCCGAAAAAGGATCCAATTTGGTTTGGAAAACAAAAAGAGTGCAAGATTTGGGCCCCCCAGACACCGCTGCAAGTTTCCGGGGGAGCAGGGGATAAGCCAAGGAAAGCGTCCAGGGCCCCCAAACCTCATCCTAACTTTCTCTCTTGAAAATAGAAGGGGGAGGGAGTGGGACAACAGGTTGCAACCGATCGTTTTATTTGTCATCGTCCAGTAAGCCCAAAAAAAGCGTGGGGAAGGGAAGCCCCTGGAGGCCTATACTGTTCAGTGTACTAAAGTATACTATAGTATACGGTTGAGCATTATGGTATACCGTGGGGTATAATACATTACAGTAGCATTATACAATACGAAGTAGTACAGTAGAATGAAGTACAAAATTAGTGTGTTCTATATAGTATGCAGTATACTGTAGTTTCACTGCCATGCTCAGCGCTCAGCGGTTCGCCAAGTAGACGTTGCGGCTGCTGTAAAATGTTGGCTTTGGTGAAGTGGTCGGGCCTGCAAAGTTATACTATAGTATACCATTGCATACTATGGAAGTCAAGAGTGGTCTAACAAATCTTTATTACACTGATTAGACGTGTGCTTGGCGTCCCAAGACAGCATGTACGGCGTGCACATCTAACGTTGCTTGTGGTGGTTCGGCAAGTCCTGGGGCGTGGCTTATTTCTTTTGGCTCGTTAGCGACGGCTCGGGCGCGCCCTTTGTGGTGAAAAAAAGGTAATTGGGATTTTGGTGTGCTTCAGGGCATTTAGATGTATTTTCCCTTGCAAGGCTATTGGATTTCTCTTCAACGAGTCAAGTTACGTAAATGTCCTAAGTGCTAAGCTTCACTAGACGCCTCGACCATCACAGCCGACTTCCCCAAAACAGCTCTCGAACCTGTGCCGTCTTAACTTTTCGAACCCAAATAACCCATGATGTATGGGCTTGAGCACTGGCACAAGGGTTCCAGTACAGGTCACACCGCACAAAGCCCAAGGGTGCAGGCATGACATAGAAGCCCCCATGGCTTTAGTTGTTGTTTTGATTTCCGAGCAGAGGGTGCACCATCTGAACCGCCGCTTTTCCGTCTAATTAGTGCTTTGAAACCTTAAACTTTTAAAGTCCCTGAGCCTCCCCACGCTGGCAGGCGGGACCTCGGCCCTTCAGACCTCCTCCAAGTCAGGGGCGCGGTATCGGTTTCCAGGCCAACAGCGGACCGGGCTGGCTGAGGGGTTCAACCATTCTCTAATTTTGGATGTTTACCATAAGGCAATGGTTGTTTAGGAGCATTTCTTTCAACACGGAAATTTGGGCTCCCAGGCCTACGTCAAGCAGGGGCCATATGTTTAAGGCCGTCATTCCGTGGAGGTCTGAAATTGCTCTGAATGGAAGAAAGGATTATTCTAGGGATCCATTCCTCCGCTCCCAACTAAGAACTAGCACGTTTCCGTGAGTTTCGGGCTTAACAGTGCAGGTTTAGGGTTTAGGGTGTGGGTCTTGGGGAGCTCTTGCTGCGGACTATTACAGGTCCTGTGATAAGTTTAAAGGAGTTAAAGGGGACTGCGGCTTTCAGGCCGGACAGATTCTTGGGTTTGAAAGGGAGGTCAACCGCTAAGTCTTGGGGTTGGGTTTAGATGGTTCAGGGTTTAGGGTTGCCCTTCAGCCAGTAGCAGCTTAGGTTCTACGGGTGAGTGCTCCCAACAATCAATGCTAGGCCGAGTAGTCGACTAGCCTGGGGTCTCTGCGTGGTTTTGTTTTAGTTTCACGACCTACAGAGGTTGGTGTTGACACTGTGTGTAGTGTATCAAGAGTCCAGGGAGAAGATATTGTGGAGGTTGCGTGCGGGCCGTAGCCTCACTTAAGATGGAAGTTCCCCATGCCGCGCCTTCGGCAGACTTCACAACAACGCTCGTGTTATAGGAATAGCGTGACGCGGCCTCAGCATGGGCCAGTTCACACGGATCCATGGTGGTTTGGGCTGGTTTCAGGCTTCTGTTAAGTTCTTCCCCACGCGTAGCCCTGAACCCTAGACCATCCTGGAAAGCTGCTGCGACAGGCTGATGCACAGCAGCAGGCACGAGACGCTTGAACCGAAGTTAAGGGGAAAACTATAGTTGATTTGTGCCTGGAAGTATGGCATGTTCCATACCAGTGCAATATGGTAGATACAGGAAGGCACATACGACAAAATGGAGACTTGCTTCAACCGCTCAGCATTCTGGGTTTTGAGATTGTAGGGTTTGGGGTCGCAGGGCCCAGGGAGTACTTGGACGCATTTGGAGCTCCAGGGTACTCATGACCTAAGTATAAGTGTACTAATAACTACACATAAGGTTCCCAAGTATACATGTACTTCTAACTTACCAAAGAGGTACCTAGAACAGCTCCCTGGATCATTGTACTTAGGTTCCCTGAACCTCCAAATAGTCATGGCGGCACTCTTTGGACGGGTTTGTTTTTGGTCTTTGCTGGTGCCTTCTGCCAGGGCAGCTCCGTCACAAAGCTCATCACGCAGTTCCAGGCTGCGGCTACTTCACCTACTGCCCATTGGAAGTAGTTACTGGAGAAATAGCAAGAGCAACTCTTCTTGTTCTTCTTGTACTTCTGGCACTACATCTCGTGCACTCGGGCACTTCTACTCGCACTGCTAACTCGCTTCCTCAGGCTGGCACTTCTGGAAGGAACGTGCGGTTCTCCCGATCACTGTCACTGTCGGTATTAGTATTTTTTACCAATAGTGGTGGTAGTAGTAGTAGTAGTAGCAGCAGCAGCAGTACTACTACTACTACTACTACTACTACTACCATTGTTACTACCATTAGTACTACCACCACACACCACTACCACACGCCACCACCGACGCCGCTGCCACCACCGCTACTACCGCTATACCTCTGCGACTATGGTCATCACAGTAGTAATTATTTTGGCTTTTACGTTGCTGTTCAAGTTTGTTTGAGTTTCCGGCAGGGCCGGGAGATGGATACCAGCTCTTGCCTCGCCTTTGCTCCCAAAGACAAGCACGGGACCGGCAACCAGGCTACCAAGGAGGAGAGCCCGCTCTCCCTCAAAACCTTCGTAAGCTTCGTAAGCCAGCCAGAGTATCCGGGCCTGTTCTAATTCTATACACCCCTTTTGGGGGTAGAAGGAAATTTACCAGAGGCCCGGACATGGACCGGAATTTAGAAACTTCCATAGGCCTAATGAGTTTTCTCTTCTGCTTCCGGTTGCGGTTGCCCGTCGAAAGTACATAAGGGCTGTTCTACATTATGGTCCCTTTCTGAGTACCCCTTCTAAGAAGCTGTGCTCTGGAACAGAGATCCCAAAAGAGACACCTAATTCAGGCAAGCTCCCTTGTGAGGACTGGCAGGTGAGCAATAATGGGGTGGCTTGGCTGCATCGGGCCCGCTGGGCAGCCCGCCGGGCATTGTTTTGTGCAAGTGCTCTGGGTTTATGCTTTTGGGGTCGGGGCTTAAAGATGGTTGGATTTTTAATTGTTGGGGCTTTGGGTTTTGGGGGTTCAGGGTTGGGGTTTATTAAGGCTGGTTGCTGGCAGCTCTTGTTGACAGGACTTCATCCAGCTCGAGCCCTGGGCAGTGCCATGTAACAGCTCCTGGATGTCTGACAACTGGGACAAGTGGCAAGGCTATTCCTTCTACTCCTTGGAGGCTGGGATCCTTTTAAGGTTCCTAATATAGGGGCTATATAACAGAAATCATCGCCCCGAGAGGCACCCTTTGAAAAGTGCGTGACCATGACCTACTCCCTGGCCATGCAACCGGTGCTCGCCTTCGTAGGGGGCTTGGAGTTTGATCTCCTTCCTGGCCCCTTGGTCTCGCTCGAGACGGAGGTCTGCTGGCCGGAAAAGCAGCTGGGGGTGGACCTCAGTGTCCTAAGGACTGAGATCCGTTCTGGTGGGGCGCTGCTCTTGGGGCGCACCTTGCGCCTTGCCAAGCGCTTCGGCACAGGCACGGGCTTCAAGGACAACAATGTCGTGGACGCCCGGGCGACCTGGCGAGAGCCGAACAACACGCTCGAGCCCATGTCCAGGATCCCATCACTGCTGGAGAGCAAGTTCCTCTGGGAGTCCGAGGCTGAGCAGCTGTACCTGGCTTCCGCGGAATATGGCAAGGACTTTAAAACCCTTTCTAAAGCCCCCTAAACACCCCCTCAAGCCCTCTGAAATTCTCACCTCAAAAACAGCCCTGGAAGCCAGGAGGGCCTCAACCTCACCTCGAAACTCCGAGGCCAGGCCGCTGGCCGGCACATGGAGAGCAGTAAGGTCCGGGGCCCTAAAGGACGGTTTTGGGGGTTTAGGGCTTAGAGATGTTTATGGCTTGGGGGTAGTTTCCCTAAAAGGTAGTTTACCTGGGCCCTATATTACCTTGAGGAATCCCCACAACACCCTTTAGAGAACTGCCTTTTTTCAGATTCCCTCATCATCAGGGCGCTGCCTACCAGCTCTTCAGCTTCAAGCACCCAGGAATGGTGAACTTCCACGTCCAGGGCATCTTAGAGGTCCCCATCTCACCATAAGTGTTAGTTGTGATGTTTATTACTATCATGTAATCGCTGCTGCTGCTCCTCCTCCTCCTCCCCCTACTACTACTACTCCTGCTACTACTACTACTACTACTACCACCACTTCCATTTTTCTACTTGCTTGTCATATACTTGGCACGATTGTTCTCACGACGATTCTTGCAGGATGGCGTGCTTAAGCTGGGCGGCGCGGCCTTATCTTTTGAGAGCTGGCCCAACTAAGGGGCCGTTCTAAATCCTGGTCTTCTGCTTTGGCGTGTTTGTGTGAAGTAGTACATTCCAAAAGGGTTCGTTACTACCACAAATGCCTGAAACAGCCATGAACTGAGGCGTGCAGATCAACTTTGGCCCGGTGGAGTCGCCCGCGCGGACGATCAATCTGGTCAACATCTCGGAGCAGTTCGCCACCGTGCTGGCGGCCGTCCCTTCCCTCTCCAAGGATTTGTCCAAAGGGCTTAGGGGCTTGGGGTCCTTGGGTATTTAGCGGTTTGGTGTTTAGGGGTTCAAGGCTTCGTGATTAAGGGTTCACCTTCACTCAGTTTCCTTCAGACAATCCGGCTACAAGACAAGCCGGCAGCCATTGTATGCTTTGGTATGTACGCAGAATCTATTCTCAAAACATCTTGTACGATGATTACTAAACAGTACTGAACCAAGCTCAAAAAGATGCGAATGCGTGTTGATTACTGCTATACCATTACGGCCCATACATGCCCATACCATACCCTAGTTACAAGTATACTACACTTTTTGCATGAACCGTCTGCCCAAGACCCAAGAACTCACAAGTTTAGTACAGCAGGACAGCCAGCAGAAAGCCCTCGATGCACTCCGCGACTTCACGCACACCGACGTTGGTGCCATCATGCCCGAGGCAGTGGGCAGGGATTAGCCACTGCAGAAGGGCTTAGGCTTTAGGGTTTACACCCCAAACCACCAACCCTAAACCATAACTAAACCGCGAACCCCAAAGAGGCTTCACCAAGTTGCAAGTTATTAGAGTACCTTGACTTTGCGGAAACGATGAGCAGAATTTCGAGGGTTTGGAGCTAGGGGAAGGGTGGTGGATGTTAAGAGGACCCCCGAGGTACACATTCCTACGCCGTGGGATCCAAGACTAGAAGCAATACCCACTTTGGGCCTTTGGGCCTTCACGTTTAAGAAAAGAGTACCTACTTATGCTGTTCACAGAACCTGCCTGACACCCTCAACCTTAATCCCCAAAACACAAAACTCGAGGCCTCCCAAGAAAAGACGACAAAGGATGTTAGGGTCAATGCTACGGGCATGGACCCTGTGTTCTCCAAAGCGCAAGGGTTTTTAGGGTTTAGGCTTTGGGTTTTTGAGGTGGTTTCAGGGGTTCTAGCTTTTGGAAGTTTAGGGTTCAGGGTTCAAGCTGTTTTGTCTACCTTTTTTGTTGTTCCCGGGGTTGAGGGGTTAATGGTTTTGGCTTTAGTCTTAGGGGTGTTTAGGTACAACACATTATCTGAGGAAACACATAATCTGAGGCAAATTGAAAACAGAAAGGTCCAATATCGGCAGCCTAGATCCTTTTTTTCCTGAGTCTTATTACGGCTTGTACAGGGGTTATAGTGGTTATCACAGAAGGGGCTGTACAGAGTTTGCCTTTGGGGATACTAGTAATTTAGTCCAGGCTCATGTGGGGGTTGTCACAGTTTGGGGGGCCTGGGGTTTTGAGAGAAGCCCGCTAATGATGATTATAGTTTCTATCACATGGTGTGCTAGTCTACAGTATATTGCCAGCATCTTTTGAAGATTTATCACTTAGGGCGTGATTTAGTGCAGAGTACACGTTATATTATGCTAGAGATGAATGCTAGTCCTCCTCCTACTACTACTACCACTACTAGTAGTAGTAGGCGCCTGTGAACAGATGTGCAGTAAGAAC
>CAJNIZ010048033.1:0-15710 GCA_905231905.1 Symbiodinium pilosum | reverse complement strand
AAGAAAATCTTTATCCGACTGTTATAGGAGCGAGGCAGCGCCCAAACTACTACTACTACTACTACTACTACTACCACAACTACTACTACTACTACTACTACTACTACTACTACTACTACTACTTCCACTACTACTACTACTACTACTACTACTAGTAGCAGGTAACGGTCGCGTTTATGACGGTGTGATTTTCTCCACTTCACCCTACTGAAACTGGGGTTGCGCGCGATTTTTGAACAAAGTCCTACTGGAACTTTTCTGTTTGATCAACTTGCCCAGCATTTTTGGTCTGAGTTGTTTGTACGTTTTATGGTGCGTTTGGGCCCATTTTGGATTTTTTTGTGTGGGAAACACATTTTTCAAGTTGCCTTCCCGGTGGCCTTCTCTCATTATTCATCGCCCCATTACTCCAAGGTTCGCCCCATTTTCCAAGGTTCGCCTCAGTAGTTCAAGGGTGTGAGGAGTTCTGATTCAATTTTATTATCGCCCCAATAGTCCAAGGTTCGCCCCGTTAGTCCAAGGGTGTGAGGAGTTCTGATTTGATTTTATCATCGCCCCATTGGTCCAAGGTTCGCCCCAGCAGTCCAAGGGTGTGATGAGTTCTCATTTAATTTCTCATCGCCCCATTAGTCCAAGGTTCGCCCCATTTGTCCAGGGGTGTGAGGAGTTCTGATTTGATTTTATACTCTGTGGTCGCATTCTCCACATGCCGCGCAATGGTGCCGCTGCTTGCCACCATTGCGACGTTCTCGTTTCATCTCTGACTCTGCTTGGAGCCAATATCAACGATGCAGACATTTGCGTTTCCGCATATTGAAACACGTTTAACATGAAAGGCCCCAAAAAGCTCCAGGGCAACTGCGCCCATCTGAAACCCGGGAGTGCGGGAAATTACAGCATTTGGGGTATTTCGATGCCACGAAATGTACCGTCACGAACGCAACCGGAGCAATCCATTATTATTATTACTACTACTACTACTACAACGCACGCGTCGGATGTCTGACGGGGGTTTTTTTGAGTTCAGGGAAGCCGTTCGGAACAATCGGAAATGCAGAAAATGTTGTCCCTGGCAGTGAATTTGGGACTTCGGTCAGCAGTTGGTCGCCGCAAAGTTAGTAATTTTCAGGTCTGGCATGTCAGGGTCCTTGTGAATGGACGGAACAGCTTTGCGGGCATATTTTCCAGAGAGGTCGGTGATTGACATTTGTTTTTAAATTGAGATCCACACTGCAGAGGTGCTTGGACGCTTGAGATACCTCTGTTAAAACGCATGAGCCGCAGGAGTTTTGTTCAGGATGCCTCGTTCTTTAGTGCCAGGGCGTGGCCATGGCAAGCAACTGCACCAGTGCTCACTTTGCAACTGAGATTGGGTGCCAGCAAGCACCTTCCAAACCACTCCACGCTTGCTACTGTTCTTATGGCCAGAGATTACCTTATTGCTTCTATTCTTATGCGTATTACTCGGTAGATGTTTCTGTGGCTATGCTTCTCCATATGCAGAAAAGGGATGCAGAAATCACATGGATGTTAACATTTTGCTACTCTGTATGCAAAATGGATGCAGTATTCACATGAACGTTAACATTTTGCTTTTCCGCATGCAGAAATGGATGCAATAATCACATGCATGTTGACATTTTGCTTCTCCATATGCAAAAAATGGATGCAGTAATCACATGATTGTTATCATGTTGCTTTTCCGTATGCAAAAAATGGTTGCAGTAATCACATGAATGTTAACAAGTCAAGACACGAAATCGCGAAAAATGTATGAAGTTAGTGAATTCCCACAGCGAGAGTGCAAAAATGCATCAAAATCAACAAATTCCCATAGCGAAACGCGAAAAACGCGTGTGGTGCCAAAATAGGCGTTTTGCGGCGGGCAACGTCTTGAAGCAAATCTGCAACGTTGCAGAATTGCCACAGCGAAAATACCGTTTGAGCTCGACAAATGCTCAAAAACCCCACCGTCGCATGTCCGACGTGTGGGTACTAGTACTACTCCAACTATTACTACTACTATTACTACTACTACTACTACTACTTCTTCTGCTATTACTACTACTGGACAATTACCATTGTGCTTACTCCCACTGCTACGACTTTGTTGTACTGGAGGTGCCGAAGCTAGTCTTGAAGCCGGGCTCCACGGTCGCTCTGCACTGCAGCAGCCGCAACCGCTTTGTGCGCTACTCGGCAGAGTGTATCTCTAGCATGTGTATATAGAGGTATACGACAGATAATATCGTACATGCATGGTATATCAAGTAAGTATTTTTCATATTCTCCGTTTACCGTGTGGGACACTATCTAGAAAAATTGCTCTGCACTGTTTGGCCCACAGCCATAAACCTTAAACACCACATGGAACCTCAAACCTTTGAGCCCTAAACCCCTAAACCCTCAGCCCATAAACTCCTAAATTCCTAAACCCCTAAATCCCAAACCTGTACAGGGTAGGGGGGGGCTGCCGGAGTTCCGCTTGGACCTTTGATGCACGTTCCCCTGGTGCAAGCAAGCCCTTCAACCTCGCACACGAGCTTAGAGGTTTGCAATTTGAAAAGACAAGACCTGGACCGCCCCATGTAATTCCCTTTTGGTATTGTCCTAACCAAAAAACAATATCAAACCCCAAACAAAGCGGCCCAGGTAGGGTAGATAGGGTTGAGCGGTTTAGGATTCAGGGATTAAGGCTTGAGGTTGCATTATGTGAGTGTCATCCAGGGGCTGCTGTAGGGGCTTTCACTGTGATTACAATACTGGATGTTTTGGAAGGTTCATAAAAAGTTTTTGCAGGGCTTGTAAAGGGTCCTCAGACTCAATTTACAAGAGCGAGTCCCTGTTAAGCAGATTCTTCATGTAAGTACAAGGAAATCCTGGGCACTTGCAACCTTACGTATAGGGGCAGCTTACTAGCTAAGGGGCCCTGTCTCGTAGGACCCGCGAACTACACAGCATACTCGAGGAGCTGCCTGAACAGCGACCTGAGAGATGGAGGTGGATCTAAAATTAGACTCCTTGGGGGTCCCCTGTATTCTGAGGAGTATACAATACTAGAGGCCCAAAGGGATTTCAATTTAGATCCACCCCTGAATGTCACGCCAGAGTCGCTAGTGCTTGAAGGCCAGAACCCCAAAGCCCAACGAATGTCAAAACCCTATACCTGAACCCTCAAGCATGGAAAGCCCAATCACTCGTGTGATTAAAAGGGCCCATAAGGCCCAACAATACAGAGCATGATTAACAGTTTCTGCGCAAGCTCATCTTGAGGGGGGTGTACTAACTTATTGTCCGCTTTTGGGGGTCCATACTGTAGTATTACTCCATCTACGTACAGGGAATACCCATGAAGGGACCATACTCCAGAGCAGCCCCCAAACAGTTTGAGGTATGAACAGCGATCTTAAAGTTGATGGGACTCATCGGGACTTCGACGATTTGCCTGTTGACTGGAGCTGGGAGCGATTCACGGTGGCCCAGTTCTGAACAGCAGAGACTCAATAGGGTAGCGTAGCAGGTTAGGTGTACAGTCATATACCACTAGGCCTATCTGCTTTTGGGGTCCCGGGGTGGCCGGCGGCAACACGTCGGGAATTGTAGGTTTTGCTGGCTTGATGTGGAAACGTTTAGGACCGCATGGTACAGCAACACACACTCGACTCCTGAGACATTGCATTCTACCATGCAGTGCTGTACTGACCTGTATTATTCGAAGCTCTACTGAGGAGGATTGAGGAATCTGCACGGCTGCTGATTCTACTCAAGCCACTTGTACTCCTCTCCCACTCCCGCTCCTGCTACTACTACTACTACTACCTGCTTCTACTCCCACTGCCACTACCTCAGCCGAGGTGGTGGACGGCGGCAGCGGCCAAATTGCGCTTCACAACGCTAAGTGGAACCGCTTCGTCGTCATGGACGCAGACGGACTGAGGGCCAGCAGCCAACCTCAAACTGGACTTGTCATTGCTGTGAGAGGTTTTTATGCACATGTATACCGTGTACTAGAGCCTCCTGCAGTTGTATGTTACAATGTCTAGAGCAAAGACATTCTGAAATCTAGAGCATACGCAATGTTTCTGAAACTGTTAAAACACCCGGAACAAAAAACTTCAAAATGTAAAAAACTGCGTACTGCTTACAACTTTGAGAGGTAAAAAAGAGAAAGCGCCGAGGCAGCGGCAAGGCCGCCAGCGAGCTGCCAAAGGAGTGGACATGGGAGCGCTTCACGGCACCTTCGGCCTACAATTAGCGTAACATATTACGATTCTAGTTAGATGATCCCCTGCAATGCCAACCGTCAGCCCTCCATGGGGGCGACTTCTCATTGTACCTCATACAATCCTTAAGTCTTACCTTCTCAAGGCTCAACTGGTAGCCTAAATACAGCAAGGAAGACCTCCTTATGCAAACCTTGAAGTCTTGCCTTTTAAACGCTCAACTGGTAGCCTGGGTACCGTAAGGAAGATGTTGCCCTACCCTACACAAACCTCAAGCTTTAAGCTTTGAATCTGAAGCTGTCGGAGCCGAAGCCAGGTGGTCGATGCTGGGAACGGAGAGATCGCACTGCACAACGCCGCCCACAACCGCTTCATCGACATGTCACCAGAGGCTTCTTTGCGGCATAGAATGCCCTGAATTCAGATATTGTCTTCTAGGGACTTTATAGGGGGTTCTAATAGGGTCGTAATAAGGGGGCTTCAATAGGGGGTTTTCTTTACTTTTAGGGGATACGTGCAAAAAGACGGTGTAGGGAAGGACTTCTTTTCGGCTCATGTTGGACTGGACGACCCGGAATGCCCGCTGTACTTGCGAAACCAAATCGACAAGCTGAAGTTAATTCTTGAAGCTGGCTTCAGGAAATCATGGTTTGAACCCTTTGTAGAAAATAAACCAACTGCTCATGAATTTGTTTTAGATGTATTTATGAAAATCATTTCAGGAGTTCAAGGAGTTGTGTATTTGTTGTGACACTATGGATCCCGTTTCTTGGAAAATATAATCGAAAACTGTTGACTTAGAAGTAGACTATAAAACGCTCCAAGGCCTGCATCCCACGCTTTTAGCACGCTTAGAAATTGTTTTGTCCTCCCTCCCCTAAAGCCTTAAAGACATAATAAACCTTATACCCTAGATTCCCACCCGGGCCTGCTTAGGCCGTACCCATGTTTCTTTAGGGTGCTTGGACCCAACAGCGATTCGCATCATAGCGTAATGGTTTCATTTCATTAAATAAACGTTACATGAATGAAATAATGAGCTCACGCTATACACACAACCTCCTATCCAAAAACAGACTACTCTTCTGGCATAAGTGTATTTGGAGCTAATGTTGACCTTGTAATGTTAACAGGAGCCTTTAGATTCTAAATCCCCATGGCCTGTACCACGAAGCTTTTATTGGGCTATGGATCCTGTCTCTTGGAATATGTATATATATATGTGTGTGTAAATGCAGATAAGCTAGTAGAAAAACGCAGGCCCCATGACAAACCACTCTCGGCTTTTTTGTTGTGAAATTTGAAAAGTGTCCGCTTGCTAACTACGCTGCAATCAAAGACTAGCCTGACTCCACACGCTTAGGCTCTTCCATCATATAATAACTCAAACCTTGACCTTAAGCCCTTAGATTTAGAACAATTTCAGGTAGTTGGTACCCCATATACTCCATCTAGTAGAACCCTTTAGAAAGCACCTCCACCTGGGAAATCCTGGACATCCCCTCAGGGCGATGTGAAGTGCAGTGCCCCTGCAGATGTTCAGGACTGGGTTGGGGGAAGGAATGTTGCTTTTTATGTGGGGTTGGGATGTCAGTGTCTCTTAAGGGTTACAGTATATGTTTTCGTACATAGAAAGGTTAAAACAGAATGTGTTGTGATTATGCTTGTCTAGTATATAGTATACAATTTATAATACAGTTTACAGTGTAGCAGCAAACAGAACATATACATAGGGCTTGACCTACATACGTCCTTCTGCGGAAGTCACGGAGCGTATTGTCTTAGAAATTGTGATTGTGAAAGCTCGCAATTGGATCAACTGCCAAGTAACCTAGGACCCCAAATACTTGCTTGCCATATAGTCCTAATATTGTATACCACACAACCCTATTCTAGTCACTTAGGCCCCTATGGTATCTGGATGTAAGTCTGGGTTGTAGTTTGCTCAGCATTGCAGTACAACTCAGTGAGTTTGGTCGGTTGATCGTGGACTACAGAACACTGCGGCATGCCACGGTGTATGCAACACACCCCGAAAAGACCCAAAGCCCCGCATACCTTGAGTCCCTAAAGCCTTAAACCCCCAACTCCGCACCCTGAACCCCTAAACCTCTGAAAGACCGAAACAACAATTTAAACACCTTCAAAAAGTTGCTTAACATTCTAAAGCCGCTAAAGGCCCTCTGAAGCCCTAAACCCCGCTCAGAACCTGGCAGCTGGGCCCGGGATGCGGTTCCGCGTCTTTGAGGCGGCCCATTCTGGTGATGGGTGGGTTTGCGAGCGTGGTTTACAGGGGTTATGACATGTCCAGAGTGAGTGAGTGAGTGACTGACTGAGTGAGTGAGTGAGGATTGACCAGCACTTACGGTGCGGCCTGCCTCCCACATCCCTCTCAGCATCTCAGGGGGTCTCCGCCAGCGTCATCGCCCCCCTCCGCCACAGAGTTCAAGTGGGGGATTGCTAGCAAATGCAAACAAGAGGCCGTGCGTTGCTTGTGTACAATAAATCCACTACCATCCAATGATTGAATAGTTCAGGTGGGACATGTGAACCTTTTGCGCAGCCCAATGCAGGTGGCAACAGTCACACACAGAGAGCTCAACAACACCGACGATCGACGTACAATGCACAACCAACATACCAACTCAATAGGCCAAGTGCAAAGGCACATTGGCCCCAGTAGCATCAACAGGCCAAGGGCAGAGGCACATTCGGCCAAAAACCACCAACGACCCATGTACCAGGCACAACCAACATTCCATATCAATAAGCCACACGCAGAGGCACATTGGGCCCAACAACGCCCACACCTGAGTAGCAAGCACAACCAGCATATCATATTGATAGGCCGAGTGCAGAGGCACTCTGGGTACATGACACCAATGACACATGTACCAAGCACCAACATACGAACTCAACAGGCCAACCGCGCAGGCCATATGGCCTAAAGCACACACGACCAATGTACCAAGCCTAGCCAACATACGGCATCAACGGGCCAAACGCAGAGGCACAGTGGGCTCAAAATCACGAACGGCCGTTGTAGCAAGCACAACCCAAGTGCCCTATTAGTGGACCAACTGCGGAGGACCTTGGGCTCGACAACACCAACGACCTCAAACGTAGAAGCACAACCAACACATGGTGTGAACAAGCCGAGCGCGGAGGCACAGTGGGCTCAACAATACGAATGACCAATGTAGCAAGCGCAACCGACATGACGTGTCAATACACCAATTGCAGAAGCACATTTGGCCAATAACACCCGCGACCAATGTACCAACCACAACCAACATACAGTATTAATAGGCAAAGTGCGGACGTACATTGAACCCAACAAAGCAATCGACCAATGCACAAGCAATACCAACATACCGCAATCAATAGGCAAAGTGAAGAGGTATGGGGACCGGTAACGCATGGCCAATGTAGCGCTGACAACCATGCCAATGCGCCAAGCGAAGAGGCACATTGGGCCCACCAAGGCCAACAACCAACGAAATGAGCACAACATGCTAACCCAATAGACCAAGTGCAGAGGCACATTGGGCTCCATAACGCCAGGGACCAATGCTCAAACACGACATAGTGTATAAGCCATTGTGCGCGGCCAGTGCTGAGGGAGCACCGCTCCAAGCACAGAGGGCACGCGCCACCCCTACGCAAACACCATGTGCCAAGCGCAGAAGGGGGCACCGCTCCAGCACCGAGGGCAACATGGGACGTCAAACGAAGGTTCCTCGAGCACCGCTGTCCAGGTGGCGGCAATCACCCACAGAAGGCCCAATAACGTCAATGACCAATGTCACAAGCAAAAACCAACATGCCGTATTGATAGGTCAAGTAAAGAGGTACTAAGCCAATGACCAATGTACAAGGACAACCAACATGTCCACTCAACAAGCCAAGTGAAGAGGTACCTTGGGCCCAACAACACCGACGATCCACGTACAAAGCACAACCAACATACCCATTCAATAGGCCAAGTGCAAAGGCACCTTGGGCCATTGGGTCCAACAATGCCAACAATCAACGCAACAAGCACAACCAGCATACCACATCATGAGGGGGCATGCTGAGACATGCGCAAAAGTACTTGGAGAATGTGCCAGCCATCCCCGAAGCTGCTCGAGGCTAGCCGCAGCAGATGCCAAGAATGTGTTTGCATGCGAAGTTGGTCACGTGGAGGAATTTCCATGCTTCAGCACACGCCAACTAGGTTGCCACCCCAAACCATGCACCAAGCATACCGCAACATTGTGGATTTCGCCTGTCGCACTCCAATCAAGGCCGATCACACCACGTTTCTCAAACATGCCAGCCTGTGACTGGCTTGTGGAACTTCAATTTCCTGCAGGTAGTTGAATTGCCCTTGGCAACACACGCCCACAGGCCCAAGCGTGTGACCAGGGCGCAAAGAGAGCATGCAAGACTCCAGCGCTCAGGTCGAGCACGAATATATCAAACGCTGGCAGGTACGCAAGTCCGGACATGTGATGGATGACAAGGATGGCAGCTACCCAAAGTCAATAATGCGTGCAGAGCGCGCGATTTGGTACTTTCGCCCGAGTGGAAGGGGCAAGAGCGGGGTGGGGGGTGCTCGTCCGGAGAAAGACCATCCCTTAGTACCGCCCCCGGGGTCCACACCCAGCCCAAACAAGCCCAAGCCCCCAAACGTCCACTAGGCCCGGGGGATTACATGTCCAGAGAGCTGGAAACCCCCTTTAATTGAGGACGGTGCCTGCAAAAGCTTAGATTCCTAAGTAGGAACCTGATTAAGAAACTGTTGCTTTTCAATTGAGTTCCGCATGAAGCCTTTAGTATATTGGGGATTCAGGGGATTCAAAAACAGATGTTCTTGATCAATGTTTTATTAGTTTGGTATTTAGGGCATCTTCCTTTTATTGAGGGGGCGTGGGGGCTTCCAGGCAAAAAATGGTGCGACAAGGAACCAAGAGGTTTCATCGGTGTCTAGATTATGATCCCTTTTTCAAAGTCCGCAGTAGCAGTATACCTTTTCAAATAGCGGAACACCAAAAGGGCCCATGATTTTCTAGGCATATCAGATAGCACATCTCAGCGCCAGGGCCAGTAAACTGAATAATGTAGGAGCCTAAATAATTGACAACAGCTTCCCCTTGTTAGTCTCTATATAGTGCAGTATGCGCCAAAACCTTGTTCTAATGAACTTAGGCCCCTATATTAGGCCGGGCCTTTGGGGGTGAGAGTTTTAAGCTTTTGAGCCCCTTACTAACTTGTTGTCTCAGGGTTTACGGTCTAGAGTCTAGGGTTGAAGGTGCATTCTTTCTGACCTACCATACAGATCCAAATCAGGGCTTACACGCCTCACTAAACGGTTATCTGAATTTCAGGATCGATATGTGGGCGTTATACTACAAGCTACGACCAAACTTTTTAAGTAAGGAATATATTTATGTTGCAACAAGGACCCAAAGACGGACGCCCTCAACCCTAACCTTCTACCCAAACCCTATTTTAACAACAAACCCCTATTTCTGGATTCGTTTTGGGGTACTTCACTCCCAAATTTTGGTTCAAGCGGTCAGCCTGGACCGACCCAGGGTTGTCCTCATGGTCCCCTTTTGGGTCCCAAAGGTCGAGGGTGCCATATGTTAAATGTTATGTAGGGTTCCCCAAAAAGATCATCATTTTGACAATTACAAATATAGACATCTATTAGTCAACCTCCTTGAAAAGGGCTCCTATTCAGGTATATTTCGGTGTAGGGGCCTATGTGTTATTTGGACAAGACAAGGGCCCGACTTCTTTATCAGCCTCTATCAGCCTGCGAGGGCTTTAGGGTTTCTGGCTTTTGGGGTTGTGGGTGCCCGGCGTCACGTTTTGCTGCAGGTGACTCCCTACCTGAAGCCGGGCTCGGTCGTGGCCTTGCACAACGCCGCTCACAACCGTTTCCTCCGCCCCTCGGAGGAACCTCGAAAACTTTCAAACCTGACCCAAAATCCTGACCCCAACCTCTGAAGTGGCTCCGTGCATCTTCGCACAGGGGTTGTGTTTGTGTGAGGGACTTGAAGGCTGGCGTGTTGTTGAGAACTAAGGGCTTTGGGTTTAGGATTTAGGGCTGTTCTACAGGATAGTCCCTTTTGGGGATACTCTATATTCGAAGGAGTACACTGTTTATAAGGTCCCAAAAGATCCCCTGATGCAGAATAATCCCCATGCATTACACCGTCTAGCATACTCTATAGCATACTTGATGCGCTGTAGTAGGGTTGTAAATTTGCCCGACTTTCTGAGCTACTCTGTGGAGTGAGCCAAGTTCCACTTCGTGAGCAGCTCTGCAAATGATGTACACTTAGTTGGTACTGCTCGTAAAGTATGTATAGTTGCAGTACAGATGCAGCTCGCTGTACTTCGACTCATTGGAAAGCGCCCTGAGCCAAGCCTAGCAGATACAAAAGCACATATTGTACGATCCACAGCGGGTCCCCAATAAACCTTCAGCCCTAAAAATCAGCATTTAGTTGCCCAGCAAGGCATGAACCATGAGTCCGACGTGGACCGAAGTGACAAGAAGCTGGGCACTGGTTAGCAATGCCTAGCAGGTTTGCTTGCGTTTTTGAGGAAACCCTCGTCAATTAATCCTTTTCAATAGGGGTTCCAAAATTTAACCTAGCGCCACCAAACCTTAAGACCCTGAACCGTAAGACTGTAAACCCCGTTTCTCAAAGGGTCCCACAGTCCAAACAAAAACCTTAAACCCAAAACCCGAAGGCCTACACCCCAAGCCCAGAGCCCCCCCCGCCGAAAAGCAGCAATAACCCTGCTTTTCCAAGGGGTTGTCAAAAGAAGAATGAGTAGACCTCTGGTGTAGAAGCCTGTCTCATATTTCGACCGCCCTGATCCCCAAGACCTAAACCCCTAAAACTTTAAAAGCCCAGGAAGGAAGCGAAGATGCTTCCTGAGCACTATTCATGGGAGCGCTTCATGGCCCCCTGGCCTCAACTTGTGGGAAGGGATGTGCTTGATTTGTTAAGGAAATGTTTTTTGAAGCGTTTGAAATGTTGCGGCTTTTCCTGTTGGGCTTTAGCAAAAGATTTTCGTTTGTTTCAAGGGTGTTCAGCTTTTTGTTGGTGTCGTGTTTTTGAAAACAGCTTTGTCGTATGTTTTGTTGTTTAGGAGTTCTTCGATTTGGGCCTTAGGTCAGGGTTTGGGTTTAGGGTCTTGGCAATTCGCTTTTCCTTTGGTAGGGTTTTGTTACATATAGAGTTTCAGGTTTTGGGATTTAGGGTGTAGGACTTTCTGCTAAAGCAGATTAAGCTTTTCAGGTTCAAGGCTTCGGGAGAGCAGTGGTGTGGACTGTGACTTTCCTTCTCCTGTGCTTGTTCTTCGCCTTTGCCAGACCTTGAACCTTCCTCCAAACAAACGCGAAAGCCCAATAGAAGGGTAGTTCTAAAAGTTGGAGTTAGAGTTCCTTATGGGGTCCCCCATCCATCGGTCTCGCATGATTTTCGGACCCAAACAGGGATCCCGTCCTAGAGCATGAGGATGTACGCAGTGGTAGGCACAGGCTCCGGGTACAACTGTCCGGAACCCCTAATTTCAAGCCCTATACCCTCAATCCCAAGACCCCTGACCGCCTGACATGTGCAGTGTGCAGTAGTGAACGTACGGAAACCCTGTACTTATGAGCCCCCTGCTGGTAGTGTCCCGCAATCAAGGGCCTACACCTTAAGCCCTATAACCCTTAAGCCCAAAGCGCCTAAAACCCTAAACTCCCCGAACCCTAAACCCCGAAATCCCTGTTTCTTTTTGAAGCCTGCAGCACCAAAACTAAACCAGGAGCCTAACCTGCCGGTGTCGTCCTGAGGTTGTGGACGGAGGCAACGGGCAGGTTGCCTTGCACTGCGCGGCGCACAACCGCTTCGTGACCATGGACCACGAAGACTTGAAGGGCAGCCCCTCGTCTCAAGGATTCAAGCTAGGAGCCTGAATAATTACCAATATTTTCCGCATATGATCCTTAAGTAACCATAAGAGTCTAGACCAAAAAACCCCATAATTGTTTAGATCCCAATGTCAGGGTTCCCGGCATAGCAGGGATTGATACTGCTTTCCCAGATGAGAGAGTCTATACTAAATCGGCTGTTCCAAATTATTGGGGAACCTACTATTAGAGAGTAGACATTTTGATAGGGACCGAAAGGGACACCCTGATTTAGAACAGTCTCCTGGGGAGCATACTGCTGTAGATGTATAACCATTCCCTGTATGCTGCAAAACTCTTCACCCCCTCAACCCCTAAACCTGTATTCCTGGCATTCTTTCTTTCACCTTGGAGGCCCCAAAAAAGGAGCCGACGAATTGCCGGACTTTTGGACTTGGGAGCGTTTCGCCGTGCCTTGCCATACTCTTAAATCGGGGAGCCCTAATGGGGTAGGGCTCTTCAGGATTTAGTGCTTCTTAGGGTTTACCGTTTGGGAGACATAGGCATTCTGCGTGGGAAACACGCAGATGAGGAAAGGGGAAAGGGGAAGGGAAAGGCCAACTAAGTTCCTAAGATCCCTGAAAATGCATAGCAGCCAGACGCGCGCCGTCTGAGGCATGTACCTGCACAGGATCCGTTTAGGATTTTTTTTCCTTAAGGGTAGTTTGCCAGAGTCTTATATCCGCTTCTTTAGGACTCGCAAACTACCCCTTCACAGAACAGAAGGTGGTAACCCCAATCCCGGGGATGATCCAAAGCGTAGATCCCCTTCAGGGGAGTTCCGACAGCCAGATCCAAACAGTAAATTCCCTCGAAGGGGTTGGTCTAGGGTTTAGGGTTCCTATAAATTAATCCACGCCGTTGATTAATGGGCATCCCCCCAAGAATAACAGACGGGCGGCCAAGGCAACAAATCTAGGGCGGGGGTCGTCAAGGCAACAGCTAGGGCACGGCCAGAAGGGTCTTGTGGACTTGGGGAAGCTTACGGCCCAATTTTTTGGATCCCTGAAACTGATTTGCTTTGAATCTAGGGGGCTGTTGTTATTCTACGGGGTAGAGGCTCTGGGATATCAGCCGTCAGTGGGTAAACCAGGAAGCAATGAATTTGCCTTTGTTTTTCTAAAGATTTTCATATGAAATTCAGGATCGAAAGGTAAGCAGCAGAATCCAAAAATATTGCTTTCTAAACGCTGGAGCGCAATTAGAGGTTCATTCCTGGACTGCAGGGTCCCAGGGCTTACGGTTTAGTGGTATAGTATACTACAGTATACGATAGTATGATACAATATACTTGCTGTTTTTTAGACACCCCCCAATTTTTTCTGTTATTCTAGCAGCTTCTGGGTGGCGAAATGGGGGTCAGGGTACTTGCATGATGGAATTTTTCAGCAACTCTCCGGTCAAAGTAAATTAACGGGTCCTCCGGGTTGTAAGGTAACTACCGCAAGAGGTGGAGAGCTAGTTCCCGAGTACCTTCAAATAGGGGCTAATGAGCAGATAATGTAGCTTTCAAAAGGGTCGTTGGGGGGTCCAGCTTTTGGGAAATCTTGGACCCTGACTTTTGTCACTTCTTTATGTCTAGGACATTGCTGTATACTTGTGCATTTCAGTGCACTCCTAGTGCACGCTGAGGTTCCCCTAAAACCTCAACCCTGGACCCCCTTTTGATTTCTCGGCCTTCCTTTGCCCTTTAATGTGTTGCACCTGGCGCATTGCACGGTGGTTACTTCGTGGCTCAGGATACTTGTAACCCAGTTACGACGATATTTTGAAGCTCGTGCAAGGCTCCTAAGTACAGTTCTCTGGGTCATGTTCAGGTGTTAATTACAGTTAAAATTAGGTTGCAAGCATGCTGGACCCTCCAAGTATGCTTCGTGGCGGTCAGGTTGTCCCTACTGGCCACGGTGAGATTGCTCTTCACAGCCCTGCCCACAACCGCTTCATCCGCATGACGGATCAGGTGCGATCGTAGTTCCCCTTTTCACTTAGTGATTATGTACGTATACCGTATACTACACAGTATACAGTACACCCGCGCATATTATATCTAGTAAGCATACCTTAGTATACAAACGTATGCGATCTGTTTTAGAGACATGAAGCTGCAGATTGCGTAGCAGACCGCCGTAAAGCTGTAAACCCTAAAACCCAGAGGCCCAGAACCCTTAAGCCCCAACACCCTTCAAACCCTGAAGCCCCCAAAGCCCTACAGCCCGAAATTTGAATCTTCGCTCCCTTCCTCCTTCAATGGACGCATGCAGTAGGTTTTTTATAGGATCCTTTGATAAAGTGAGCCATCTAGCGCTTGAGACTTTGAAGGTTCCTTTCGGAGCTACCCGCCATCCTCTTTATACGAAGGACGGTTCTCACAGTATGGGGCCCTAAACAGTTTCCTTCAATTCATGAGCTGCACGTAGCGCAGGAACTCCTCTCAGTTGTCGTCACTTTTTCGGCGCCCTGCAGATTCAAGGAGTATGCATCTGTTTTTGTTTTACTAGCTGCATTAGGCAAAAACTGTTATCACTTCATCCGATGCTGGCTCAAGAAAAGTCCAAGAATTCTGTGCGGTCTGCTGGTAACTTTAGTATTGCAGCGCGGCTCCGCAGACGAAACCATAACAGTTCAGAAGAACCCCCCAAGCCCTCAAGAAAATTGACACCCTAAATGCTAATGCCTTAAACCTGGTCAGGACCACCAAACAAGGGGCCATAATTTCGAAACCCCTTTGTTCTCACAGCCTGGGAGGTGGTAGATGCCAGCCCTGTGACGCATGCCGAGGACCTGGACAAAGTTGACATGCGGCGTATTAAACTAAATGCAACAGAAGCACTAGTGGCAGTGGTGGTCGGAGGACAGGTGCCAGTTGAAGTGGCAATTTCTACCGGAAATAGTAGGAGTTGTAGCAAAAAAACAAGTAGTAGTAGTAGTAGTAGTGGGAGTAGGAGTAGTAGTAGTAGTAGCAGTAGCAGTAGCAGCAGTAGTAGTGGGAGTAGGAGTAGTAGTAGTAGTAATAATAATAATAATCATACTTCTAACTCCTGCTACTACTGCTACTTCTGCTACTACTACTGCTACTACTAACACCACTAGGAGCTGTCGTCCCAGAAATTGTTATTATTGTTAGTAGCCATCCGCTTAGTTTTCCATCCAGCAAAATGCATTTTTCAGGTTGCATCCAGCGCATCCATGCCCAACCATATAACCTCCATGTTCGAATGCATTCACTTAGCAGCGCATCCAAGGCCGAAACATAATAACGTCCAGTAGCAGTAGCAGCAGCAGCAGCAGCAGGAGCAGCAGCAGCAGCAGCACTATTACTACTACTACTACTACTCCTACTGCTACTACTACTACTACTACCACCACTACTAGCCGCCACCGCCCCTAGGGCCTACACTTTACTTAAAATGGAATATAAATTCCCCGAGGAGGCGGCCAGTAACCGTAGTAACGTTAATGTGGCGATTGCTGCCCGGACCTAGCAAGCGTGGGTTAAAGTGGCCATCTCTTAGGGGCACTAC
>CAJNIZ010048032.1:0-34197 GCA_905231905.1 Symbiodinium pilosum | reverse complement strand
TCAGCAAGTTATCATTGCTGGCTTTAGTGTGAAGATCATTAAGAAAAAGGAGCATTATTAACTGATTGTTGGTAGATTTCTTGGGGACCAAATCCAGACATGAGGTTTAGTCAAGAAAGGTTGGCACGAAGTCACGTCTTTCAGGGCTGTGCATGCTTGTTTTCTCAGATTCAATGCTGAGGGTTAGATTCAATACCATTGGAATCCCTGGAATATGTTAAGGGATAGGGCAACATCTGAGCCAAGGTTACAGCATGCCCAAATGAAATTATGTTTCCCTTCCCCCCAAACACCCAAACATAATAAATATATATATAAATATCCTTAACAGCACCCCAGTAATGGAGAATCCACGGAAAAGAAACATGGAAGCTGGGATGATTTAGGTGATTATATCGCGTTTAGGGTTTCCCAAAATTAGTGGTACCTACTATAATGAGAGTGAAATGGAAAAGAGAATGGAACATGCAATGCAAACAGGGATTATATAGGGCATTATACAGGGATTAGGGTGTCCCAAAAGTAGGGGTGCCATTCTGGGGGTCCCCATAAGCAGGACTGTTGGATTTTGGGGTCTATATTGGGGTCCCCTTCTTTATGGAAACTCCCGTATGGGTGTGGGGTTCAGGATGTTAGGGTCTCCGCTTCAGGTTATGGTTCCTGCTTCAAGTTGCTAGGCTTCAGGATTCAGCTTTCTAGGGCCTACGTGGGATTCAGTGTTTAGGGTTCCGGGTTTAGGGTTGAGGGTTTAGGGTTTAGGGTTCCGGGTGTCACTTGCAGGGTCAGGGGGACGTAGTAAGTAAAGTTAATAACCCTATAGCTCATCTAGCAGTCCTAGTTATCCCCCTTATTGACTACTTACTAAGTCCGCCTTACCTAAACCCTAAATCCTAAATAATATAGCAGACGGAGAAGAGGTGCCTTCAAAAGAAAACATGGTAGTTTCCATTTTCTTTCCCACTACTACTAACTCCCCAAGCCCTCCGATAAGCTTTAGGGTTAAGGGTTCAAGGTTGAAGGTTCAGAGTTCAGGCCTGGTTGAAGCATATGGGGCCACATTTAGGGTGTAGGGTTAGGGTTTAGGATTGAGGGTTTGTCATGTTTTGTTTGGAGTTGCGGTGTCTCAAATTCATGGGCCTCTTTTATGAATGTCTCTCCATGCAAGAAATCTGCAAAAGTGCCTCTGATTTCTGAGACACAGCCAGGTTGAGTCCAAAGCGCAGCAACAGACCTTAACGCCCACAGATTCAATGACTTGAAGACCTTCAACGGTGATTGTTACATGGGGAGGGGTGTTGCTGGTAAGATCTCAGACCCCAACCCCTACAACGTACTGGAACTCTATACCCTTACATGTACCCCAAGCCTCAAACCTAGACTCTAGACGTACCCAAAACCTCACTAGCCCAATCTGCGCGCTTCTAAGGTGCAGGTGCCCAGGAAGGTGGATCGCTTCATACCTGTGCAGGCCAGAAGTGTACGAACCTAAGATTTGGGAGTCTCAGACACAAAGGCTCAACATAGGGATGTCTAGGGGTAGGGTTCAGAGTCTAGGGTTTATGGCTTCCGTTGAGGGTGAAAGGGCCTAGTGAGGTGGGTAATAATGTGGAGAACTGAGGTGTTATAGGCGTTAGAATTATACCTGCTAAGACCCTCTCCACCCTCCAAGTAGAGACGTATGGGCGTATCTTAGCGGTCCTGCTAGGGCTTGTGCAGGGGTTCCTTTGAGAAGCTCCCATATGTATATATATAAATATACTATAGTATACTATAGTATGCTATGGTATACTATAGTATACTATAGCATACCATAGTATATTATAGCATACTATAGTATACTATAGTATACTATAGTACATTATAGTATATTATAGTAAATTATAGTATATTATAGCATATTATAGTATAGTATAGTATAGTATAGTATAGTATAGCATAGTATATTCTAAGGGTTCGGGGTTGAAAAGGTGGGGCCAGAATGCTCAAACCCCAAACGAGGCGCCTGTGACCCATGTTTTTAGTGACATTTGCTCCATAAAGCCTAAACCCTGGGTTTAGGGGTTTAGGGTTTAGGGTTTAGGCTTTATTGACATTTTCCCCCATAAAGCCTAAACCCTAAAGCGTGGAGGCTGTAGTGGAGGGCTGGGGATTTGGCAGATTTGCGTGTGGCCGACGAGGATGCGTGTCCGGCCTTTTTCGGGGCTACATGTTCGTTTCGGGGACGGACAGGGAGAAAAATCTCAGCCATGCGACTTTGAACGCAAAGGCCAAAAACTCCGACAGCCCCAAAGCGCAAGGCCTAAACTGTCTAAAGGGTTTAGGCTTCATATTGGGAATAAGGGAATATGTTGGGTCATATTGGGATAATGGAAAATAAGATGGAGACTACTGTAGAATATAATATAATGGGGTAGATATTACAATCTACAACATGCTGTCGACAGGGCGCCCGCACAAGCAAACACCCTAAACACCCCACAGGCCTGAAGCCACAAAACTTCAATGCCCCAGAGTTGTTGGGGGCTAGTAGGGAATAAGGGAATATCTTATACGGATTATCGTCCCTCATTCCCTACTAACCACCAGAAAGTAAACTTCCTGGTGCTTTGTAGCGACAGGTACAGAGGGTGAGATGATGATTGTGGTTCCTCAAGGGCTGCCATTACACAGCTAAACATGGAAACAGCATCCTATGGTGTCCTCTAGTTATTGCTACGGATAGCGCTGCTGCTCATGATCTTTGGGTTTTCCTAGGGGTAAAGCACTAGGTAGCAGAATTTGAGGTATCGACCTTGTGGGTCCAAGTACTAACCCAATAATCATACACTGCCCCAAAACCTGAGCTGGAACTATTCCTAATCAGGGTTTAGGGTTTAGGGTTATTACCCAACTCCCAGTATTCACTTATTGTGCACTTGGGCTTGGCAAGCTTTGCCACAGGCCACGCAGGTCACGGGCACGACTCGATTCCTGCCTGTGCAGCGTCCGCCATCTGTCACCCCACAGAGGTGGCCCGACCTAGGGACTATTATAGTGGTTTATAGGGCATAACTGCAGGGTTATAGTGGTTAATAGGTCATAACTGTAGGGTTATAGTGGTTTGTAAGGGCATAACTATAGGGTTACAGTGGTTTATGAGGGCATAACTATAGGGTTTGTGGAGGGGTACAGGGGGAGAGGGGTTGTTTGCGGGTGCATAAGGATGCGTAGAGTTCGGGGATGAGGGGGAAGAAGAGAATCAAATATAAAAGACAATGAATGGAGTGAACTGTAACCTAGGTTTTTAATCTTTGTCGTTCCCGAAGGCCTAAGCACTACCGTAAGTTCCCTTCCCCCTTAGAGACAATTAGGGTTGTATGTAGGGAATCGGAAGGAGGGGATGGTGGCCCCTGAAGGGTTCGTGAAGAGCTAGGGAGTATGTCAATTACAAAAATTAGTGAAAAGTTTGTTGCTTTGGTTGAAGGTTGGGATTTTGGATGTCAGGGCCAAGATATTGAGGCCCGCAGGTCTTGAGCCAACCATTTTCTGAAAACGCCCCCTAACCTTGAATATTCCCTGAATATGTTCCCCTACACTTGAAAATTACCCCAACATATTCAAGCTCCAACAACTTCAGGGTACAACAGTGCTGCGGACTAGCGCCTTCAGGAGAGGTTGAGGCAGCCTCCGCCAACTCACAGGGGAATTTCCAGAAATTGCTCGCAATTTTTGGGAATCCGGGCAATAAGGAATACATTAGAGTGGGGTCTTAAATGGGGCCCCGTATTTGTGGAATCTATGCCTTGAGATTCTAGCATTCTTAGACCCACCCATGGGGAAACCACGAGATGAGCCACTGAGAGTGGGTTAGTTAGGGTTTAGGGTTTTAGGGTTTTATGGTTTCGGGTTTAGGGTTTAGGGGTTTAGGGTTTAGGGGTTTAGGGTTTAGGGTTTTAGGGTTTTAAGGGTTTAGGGTTTAGTATTTCCCACAGTTCCCCCCTAAGGGCCCTCCTGCGACCCATTCCTCAACTTCTAAGCCTTCTGCTCAGAGAGTCAAGCAGCTGGCACCATCAGCTTTCACACCAGGACGCCTGAACCCTCACCCTTGATTCCAGGCCTAAATTCTTTATCCTCCAAACCCAACCCCTTAGCTAAGCTTGTCCCTAAATAACCTAAACCCCTAAGCCCTAAACCTAAACCCTACACCCTAACTTTTAAAACCTGATCCCTAAATCCTGAGCCGCGTAGTTGTGGCGGCAGGCCTTGTGTGCCCTACGTTGTCAGCATGCCACCCCCGGCACCCGTAGGGGACCGGGGAAGGCCAGCAGGCATCGTTGGCGTGACCCTAAGTCGGCGGACAGATTTAGGGTTTAGGGTTGAGGGTATGGTTTAGGGTTTAGGGTATAGGGCTTAGGGCTTAGGGTTTAGGGTATAGGGTTTAGGGTTTAGGGTATAGTCCCCCTTAAGTAGATAGAATATGTGGTATATCATTGGGGTTATATAGGGATAATGGTAAAGAAAATTGAAGCTACTATTTTATTGTAGGGTATATATTAAGGTTATATAGGGTTTGGGGTTTCTTGGGGGTTTATAAGGCTTAGGGTTTAGCGGGTCAGGTTTTAGGGCTCAGGAGTTTAGGGTTTCTTGGTGGTTTATTAGGCTTAGTGTTTAGGGGGTTAGGTGTTAGGGTTTAGGAGTTTAGGGTTCAGGGTTAGAAGTTAGGGTTCAGGGAGTGAGGGGGTGGGTGTAGTAGGAAGGTTTGTGAGGTTAGGCTTAAGAAGCCAAACGAGGGATCCTCACGCAGGTAGCATGTGAGGTACAATTGGTACATGGGGATTCTGAGGGCATACCACGGGTCACTCTTGAGGATTGCGTAATGTTGTCTTTCATAGGTCATAAAGCCTCAGGATAGCGGCACCAGTAGTACCCCTGAGGGACGAGTGACTCACAGTAAGAACACCTAACGCCTGGAAGTACTCGAGTGAGTTTGAATTCTGAATGTTCTGGGATCCCTGGAAAAGCAAACTGAGCCGCACCTGAGCAGGCAGTAGACTAAAGTTTGGCGTCGCTGTGCAAATGCTCAGCCTCTCCTTTTCGTGCGACGCGACTTTTTGAGTTTTGTCTTGGGTTCGTATGGCATAGCCAACTTAAAATGCATTGAGACTAGTCAAGTCATAAATAGCAATACTGGAAGGTGAGATTGGCGTTTCGCAAAAGTGGGGGCTCAAGGTGAAGGGGTATACAGATATTATGGAGCATGGGGGTCCCCAATAGGGATTGCATAAGGATTTTTTGAGAAATATCCAGACATTTCCTGAACCTATGAAACTCCAAGTGGTAGTTGTTATAAATGGGGGGACCCTAATATCGCTACATAACCCTGAATACCCCCTAAATCCCTTTTACTCATAACTCTCTACAACCCTATAAGCCCTGATGTCTAAACAACCCTAAACCCTAAACCCGTCAAAACTACCTTGTATCCCGTGTAAAGGAACCTCTAATCTGGGTAGGCCCCTGAAATATTCAATATTTTCCCTAATGGCTTTAATAAGGGACACTATATACCAATATTTTTCAAAGGGTTTTAGGGGCCAACCCAGTAATTGGGATTCTGAGTCAGGTCAGCCCTATCAGCTGAGCCGGGCTTCGTCGGCGGGTCGTGTTGGCCTGGCCCTCTGAAGGGTTTAGGGTTGAGGGGTTGAGGGGTTGAGGGGTTTAGGGTCAGGGGACTGAGTCAGAATACGTATAGTCCCTGACGACCATTCAGTAATCTCAGTTATCCCCGAAGGCCGCTCAGTCATCTCAGTTATCCCCGTGAGTAACCTGCTGAGCACGTCCCCCTGACCCTAAGCCCTACGTTATTAACCTACTTAGCACATCCCCATAACCCTGAACCCTAGAGTCCAAACCTTAAACCCTACACTATCTATCTATCTATTTATCTATCTATCTATCTAGCTCTATATCTACCTATATATATATATATATTCACACTATTTCCATTATATCGTAGGTTTCTGGTTTTTCATCTGCAGAGTTTGAGGCTTTCAGGGTTTCAAGGGCTGTGAGGCATTAGCGTCTCGAGTTGCTGCCTGTTATGGTTATGGGGTTTAGGGTTTCGGGTTTAGGGATTAGGGTTTAGGGATTACGGATTAGGGTTTAGGGATTAGGGTTTAGGGTTTAGGGCTTGGGGCTTGCTTTGGATTAAGCCTTGTCATGTTGAGGCCTTAAAAGCTAGACCCCGAACCCAGATATCGCTGTCATTGCCCGACAGCTTCTTTCGTTGATCTTTACGACACATGGCAGCAGTTGCTGTGAATACGGGGGTTGCCATGAGGATCCATTCCTTGGTTAGGTTTATATGGGGTTTAGGGTTTAGGGTAGGAATGGAACAGACAATGGAAACTGCTATACTGGTGATTCAGGGACTACTAACTACAACGCGCATCCACTCCTTCATTCCTTGCTAAACACAGACGCTAAACCCTGGTTAGTCTTGGGCTGGCATTTAGCCCCCACGTGGCTTCCTACATAGGCGAAGAGATGTAACTGGACTAACACGGGAGCGCCATGTAAACTAAACTTTTGTAGGCTTCCAGCATGTACTAGTGTAGAAGCCCCATCCGTTACTCCTACTAATGTCATGTTCTTGTAGCCGTCAGGCCTGTTAGTCATCTAGGACCCCGAAACCCTAAAACCTTAAACCCTAAAACCGTAATGCCTCAACCCCCAAAACCCTAAAACCTTAAACCCCAAATCCTACACCCCTAAACTCCCAAACTCTAAAACCCTAAGCCCCTAAACCCCTATTCCCCCCAAACCCCTAAAGCCTCCAACCCCAAATCCTAAACACTAAACCCTACATTTGAGAGCTACGAGACGCCGTTGGAGTGAGGCTGCACCGTGGTGACCCCGCCATTTTCGACGCCAGGGCCTCGGTGGTTTGAAGCATTCGGGAGTCTCCAACAAATCAGTTGGGTTAAGGGTTTTAGGGTTTAGGAGGGAGGTTTAGGGGTCTGGGCTGAGGCCCATTTGCGGCAATACCCATAATGACTCCCACGCGCTCCTTTGCAAGGCTTTACTGCATGCGCCTGTGGTGCCCTGAGTCGCCCTAATTGCAAGAAGTCTAAAAGTCATGCCTTAATTGTGAGATGCCCTGATGCGTAAGGCGAAGCCCGAAACCGTAAATTCCAAACCCCTCGCCACTAACCTGAACAACCTGCCTTCAGCACAAAACCCTTCATCCTAGCTCCTGGGCCTTACGCCTGAAACCCAAACTTAAGCCAATCATCTTAACAAGCAACACATCTTCCTCTGAAGCCTCCGAAACCCTATGCTCAAACCCTGAGGTTGAAAGGTCCTGAAAAGCCTACGGCGTGACCAAAGCGAACAGAACATGACAATTATTGGGGTTACCCAGGGACATATAGGATAGCATGTGTTCGTATAGTTGTATTGGAAAAGAAATATGGGAACTAGTTTTTTTATGGAGAAATAAATGGAAGGTTAAATTGAAACCCTAGGTCCTTATAGAGGCGTTGTAGGGATATAGAGCTTAGAGATCTTGCTCCCAATAATGGAGGTTCAAACGGAAAATGAAGTCTAGACTAAGGTTATACAAGGGTATATAGCGGAATGGGCAAGAAAATGTAAACTCTAAACCCTAAACTCTAAACTCCTGTAGTATTCAGAGGTAGGTTTTAACATGGTTGCAAGTCTTAGTACCTTTCATCCCTCTATAACCCCTATAGAGCCATGAAAAATATTGTGTATAGAGTGCCCCAAACCCACCCTAGAATGGAGCTTAGAGGCTTGTATGGCTATTATAGAGATCCCTCAACCCTACCACAATGGGCTATTAGACCTTAAGGGTACCTTAATCTACCCTTAATAGGGTCCTAATAGGGAATTTTAGGGTCTAACAGCCCATAGTGGTAAACCTTATCCCCAAAACCCCAAAACCCTAAACCCTAAAACAAAAAAAGAAAAGCGCAAACCCTAGCCCTAAACCCTAAACCTTTCATGAGGCCGAGGAGCAGCTCCTATCTCAGGGTTTCTGGTGCTCCAGGGATCCAGGACTTCAAATTAAGTTCCCATAATATGTTGATAGGGTTTAGGGTTTAGGGTCTAGGGTTTAGGGTTTAGGGTTTAGGGGTTTAGGGTTCAGGGTTTAGGGTAGTGACCATAATATGTGGATACATACTTGTGTTTCCCTAGGATGGTGACTGAGCTAAAGTTCCTGAAAAGCAAGCCTGTATAGGAGGTATGTGTGGGGATTGGGGGTTTCAAAGTGTAGGGCTAGGTGTGAGTACAGGATAAAGTAGGAGTGCTATTTTTTGATACCCCCTAAATTTTCCATCCCCCCAATCTACCTACCTTGGCACAAGGAACAAGGTTTACAGATTGCCTACCACCGTTCGTTCCTTCAGGATTTGTTGTTGCAACGTGCGGTCAGGCTTTGGGGTTCAGGGTTGGTTGTACCCAAAACCCGAACCCCTTAACCCTAAACCGTAGGCCCTGTGAAGCAGCACAGGGATTCTCATGGCCTCCATTTCGTCAGAAGTGAGATTTCTGAGACGTCCCTTGCTTACATTACACACGTGCCATACTAGGATTTTGGTAAACCAATTTCCAAAAGGAGCCTAGAACTCTAACATGCAATTGACTAGAATTAGAGCGCTACAATTAGATCCAGTTTTTGGGGGGCCCACATCCTGGTATTACAAGCCCCTAACTTCGGCGGACCCCCCACCCAGTAATAGTGACTACATTCGACAATAAAGTTTCATATTAGGGTCCTACTATATTCCTGTTATACCTCGATTACAGGGGCGGGGGTCCTCCTAACCCCTTAACCTTCAATCATCTGAAGGCTCTACCCAGACACCTAGATCCCAGAAGTGCGAAACCCTTCACAACCTCACTGGTGTCATTTTGGGTTTAGGCCGCCGCTCACTAGTAATGGTGCTATAGGAATATGTGTATACATAGGCCCTAATATAGATGTAAATATCGCTATGTGGCCCAACCCGATCTAGTTCAACACATATCCCCATCCCCTAATAATGAGCCTCCCCACACCTTAACAATGCAACTATTCCCAATTCTGATACCACTATACAGTGGGGTGAGTATTCATTATTGGTAGGGGGAGGTTTGTTTTTGAGAATGTCTTGAAGCCTGCTCTGGATCTGATTCGGTCTACGAAGCTCTTGCGTCACTCCTTGCAAGATACCCTGCAAAAAGCTCCCCAAAAAAACAGGACCCTTTAAAAAGGGAGAGGTCTTTAATGTTTTTTTGGCGGCTTCCATGTTAGTTTGGGGATAGTAGTGATTCTATGCGTTTTGTATTTTCTGTAGAAATGGTAGTTTCCCTAAATACGGGGACCCCAATATATATAAACCCAAAAATATTATAATCCTTATTATGGAGACCCCCAGTACGGTACCCCTAATTGTGGGAAACCCCCAAATCTCTTGCAAATTTGGTGCTGTAAAGCGCTTAAACAACATGCTCCTGCACACTCTGTTTCTATATCAGAAAGAGGTACTTACATACGTGAGCCATAATCTAAACTCCTTAAACGGGTTTATGCGGGGGATTCATAGGGGACTACTACAGGGGTTATTAAGGGGCATACTAGGAGTTTAGACTATAGCAAATGTGAGGAAGCTAGGGAGCCCTTTTGGAGAGTCCCTAGAATAAGGACTGCAGTACATTGGGGTCCAAGATTAAAAAAACCCTAAACCCTAAACCCTAAACCCTAAACCGTGTGGCTCTGGCCAAGGCCATCGAACACCCTCCACGCCCCCAAACTTCCGGGCGCCTCAGGCGGCACTCTTCTGAAGTCATTCCCTAAACACGAAACACAAAACCCTGCATCTTAAACCCCAAGCCCCAAACCTTAAGAGTGGGGTTTAGGATTTAGGGTTTAGAATTTGGGGTTCAGGGTTTAGGGAGAACACTCACGCAGGCCCCTACAGCAAGTTCATGGCTTTCTGCCTTTCTGGGGACGCCCTTGATGGGACCCACCACAATGACGTAGGGACTTAGGATGTTTTGAGCACAAGGTTCGGCGGTCTGGGTCTACATTTTACCGGGTAAGGTGCCACTGGGTGCTCAACAAGGGCCCCAAATTGGAATCTACTGGGAGGTACTTCAGAGAACCACCCAGAAGTATAGTCCTCCTTAAGTAGATAGAATGTGGATTATGAGGATCTTATTATGATATACCCAAAGCCCTATTCTATCTACATCAGAGGGACTATAGGTTGATGTAGGCAGCACTGGGTTACAAACCCTAACATCGCCGCCTCAGGACTATGGGTACTTCATGCAAACGAGCCTGGTATCATTTTTTGAAAGGGTCGTCTAGAATGAGTCCATGGTCCCGGTATATCCCGTAAGGCAGAAGCCTGAACCCTTACAAACGCGGTTTAGGATTTAGGGTTGCGGGTTTAGGGTGTAGGCTTCCCCCACACAGTTATGGAATAAGAGGGGTAGTTTTGAACATGGCTGTTGTTTTCTGCCCTGAACCTCCTTATAATCCTTCTAACGCCATAGCAATTTAGTTTGTATGGGTCCCCGAAACCTAGCTTAGACAAGAAAAAGTTTGCAATATTGATATATTTCCCGAAACCTAAACTATAATGCCCATGGTAATGATTCATTGGGTACTTGGACCCTAAGGGCTTGCTTGGGCTTGGGTTTCGGCTTTGTGTTTAGTGTTTCGGTTTAGTGTTTAGCGTTAAGGGCTGAAGTTTTAGGGTTTGGGTAGACCATTTCAGCTTCAATTCCGTACGGACGCTGTGGAACGCACTTTTTCAGGGTTATGTCCTCCATGTGTATGTTATATATCACTTAAAATGAGGGTGTGGTTACGTCCAGGTAGGGTCGGTAGGGTGTAGGATATTTTCTTCGGGCGGCACGGTTTTGAGTTCTTCCCAGCTGTTACCCGTATATGACTATGGTACCCTATACACCCAAAACCCTTTTTTGTTATTTGGATAACAAATGGGGGTTGAGTTGCCCAACCCCTAAACCTAGGACCCCGTGACAGTCAATCTGACATTTATTGAGTCCTTATTGGGGTTAAGGTAATCAAAATGCCCTTGTATTTGCACATACTCCTACAGGACCCCATGCCCGTAACCCTTAGCCCAACGCCGCGAGGAGCCTGTGCATACAGTTGATGGAAGCATCCTGGGCCACTGAAAGCCCTTAAGCTACGGTCATTCAGTTTAGGGTTTAGGGTTTAGGGTTAAGGGTTTAGGGTTTAGGGTAACAAGGAGGGTGGTGCAAGATGTTCTCCATCCACAGTATGGTCGCCTGTCAAGAACCATTTTTCGGGGCCATATCACACGTAGGATATAAAAGAGTGACCATAATTTTGACAACCAACCGTATGAACCTAATACTTTTTGTGGCCGTTGAATTCAGAAATTAAGAAGGTTGTTTGTTCCCCGCCCCTCTCAGTGGAATTTTTCATTTTCCTCGCCCCCGCGCAGTGCCCAACCGCATAGTATCCAACTACTAGGGGTTTAGGGTTCAGGGTATCCCTAGCGCTCTCAACCGTAGAGTTTTCAATCCGCAAGGATCCTAGCAGCGCCGCAGAGAATGCGAGTTTCCTATCCCCACGGTGGACACTAAAAATCTTGCATGACCCTCAGTACCTCATCCCTTGGGAATAATGGTACTTTAGTATACTAAGGCCTTGCACGAATCTTAGTATCAACATCAGTGCCAGCCGGACAGTATCCTAGCACTGCCCAAGAGTTGTCATGTCTGCAAGCTGGCGAAACAGTGTCCCATCACATTGCTGATACATGCTCCATACTGTTGCTAGAAGTAGTTGATGATGCCCCGTAACCACGAAAAGATAAGGGCGTGGATGCTCAAGTAGAGATTTTTCACGATGCGTATATTGTAGTAGCCTGCTGTACTTGCATTTTGATCATGTAGAGGTGTGTGTTTGTAAAAGCGGCGACATGAGTGCAGCACACTTTTCCTGTTCGGCGTTCGGCGCGGCTCGTAGAATCAGTGCTCCGAATCAGCGCCTGAATAGAATCACGGGTCTGCATCTGCAGCCCAAAACCTCAATACCCCAAACTTTCTACCCCCCAAAGAAGCGGGAGCTGATCTAAAACAGTTCCTCCAGAATCCCTGAGCGTCACCCTCTATTTTTTTATAAGCCGCACCTTTCCCTAGCGTCCTTGTGCGCTCCCCCCCCCCCATTTTGAGGAAATCCGAGACGTGTAGCCCGACCTTCAAGCATGCTTGTTTCAGGCAGCTATGCCGCTAACGCCAAGGTCAGTGCCCTAGCGGCCCCGCACGAGTTAGGGTTTCGGGCTTAGGAGGTTCAAAAGCCTGGAAGTAGCATTCTCTTCTGTAATCCTTATAAATAAAAGCCCGTTGAAATTTTGAAATGCAATTGCAGAACATGTGCCACAACTTTGCTGCTCTCTTACTCTAGGCCCCTACATAAGGTAAGGATCACACACGAAAGGTTGGTCTGGAGTTTGCATAGGGGGCGAAGGGCAAGGAGTGAAAGGTTGTCAAAATTTGGTCCGGTTTCTGGGGGGCAGTGCGGTTTAGGGCTTAGGGGGCAGGGAGTAGTGTGTGGATTAAGGAATGGAGTTGAGGGCTTAGAGATTAAGACTGCAGAAGCGGAGTTTCATTTTGGGTTTGAGGATTTAGGGTTCAGACGGGGATTGAATAGAACAAGTCTCGCTCGATCCTTCAGCTTTCAAATCAGGATGGGGTCAGCTTGAACTCAGGCATCTGTGGCATCAAGTTTCTCAGGGTTTCGGAATTGGGTTTGAAATTCTGAATGAAGGTTCAGGGTTTAGAGATACCCGAAACACTAAGCCCTAAATCTTGGCTTGGGTTTAGGATTTAGGGTTTAGGATTTAGGATTTTGGGTTTAGGGTAGAAACTCTTCAAATCATGTTATATAGGGGATCATATACGGGAGTATTTTTTGGGTTCTTAAGGGACACTCGGAGTTTAGGCTGTAGTTTACATGAGTACTTATACATGTTGAGGCTCGTGTGGCGGTGATTTGGCTATGTGAGATCTGTGCATCTGAAAATACCCAGCTTGCTGTAGCTTGAAGCGCTATCCTCGGTACAGTCAATATATATATATATATGTATACACATACTAATGCATATACAGGTGTATGTATGTATGTATGTATGTACGTACGTACGTACGTATGTATGTATGTATGTATGTATGTATGTATGTATGCATATCTGTAGACATTAATTTATATCTATCTATCGATCTAGCTATCTATAACCATCTATTATCCAAAACCCTTGTCTCTACACCACTGGCAGCTTTAACAGAGAGCTGTTAACCTTTAAGCCCAAAATCCAACCCTTACACCCTCAACCCGGAACCCCGCCTGAATGCCAAGAGCTCCAAGCCCTGCACCCCTACGGCCGCAAACAAAGCCGCGAATCCGACAGTCCTAAACACCATAATGTCCTAAGCCCTATAGGCTCCGAATTATAGTAACGCTCTAAACAACAAAAACAATAACAATAGCAAAGGTATCAGTAGAAAGAGAGTGTCAGCATAAACAAAAAGTTATTATGCCAAGCGTGAAAGTGACTACAATTTGAGGTCGGACTCGCGCCTCTCACGGCCCGCGAGCAACTCGCTCTTAGCGCCCGCGCCGTGCGCCGGTGGCTCGGGAAAGTACGTCGAAGGTGTGTTTGGGATGAGGTGTGTTTGGGATGAGGTGGGGTGGCGAGGGCTGTTTTGGAGTGGAGTTGGAATGATGCTGGCCCTAAACCCTAAACCCTAAACCCTAAGCCCTAAACCCTGAGCCCTAAACCCTAAACCCTTTGGGGTTTGGGGGTGGAGGTCTTTGGAGTGCAGCGCGTGGGGCTTGGTAGCCTGGTATCCTGCTTGGAGGTTCAGGGTGAGTATGACCCAGCTATAACCTTATACTTATGTTTAGGGTTAGGGTTAACCCAATTACATAATAAGCCCCCTAACTCCCCTAATAGGGTGACTGGGTTATTAGTATATAGCTGGGTTATGATTATCATGAACCTCCAAGTACAGGGCCGGGTCGCATTGAGACAAGTGCCATGCCACATGCCCTGGTTCGCGCCATCGTGTTCTAATGCCCTTCTCATGGAATCCTCCCTTTAAAGCCGAGGATATAGGAACGGATTGGCTTTGTTGTCTAGCCGGAAGGTTATTTTAATACTGTCATGAATAAGCACCTGCATTCTTATTCTTATTTCTAGTATTATAACTAGTATTATTACTAGTGCTACTAGTATCGTTATGAGTATTAATATTCGCATTATTATTAAACACCTGGACCTAGGTCATTGTTGTAAGGATTCAAGCCTTGTGGGTTGTGTCGTGTCAGGATGACTCAAGGTTGATGACGTTGTCTTGAAAAAAGATAGGTGCGCCATAGTCTAAACTCCGTAAAGGGGGGTTATATAGGGGGCAATATACTCCTTAAAGGGCAGTCTACAGGGGCTTATATACTCCTTAAAGGGAGTTATATAGAGGATTACATAGGGGACTACTATAGGGGTTATAAAGGGGGATACTAGGAGGTTAAACTATGGTTCATGCGGACTTGCAATATCAACTGTTTATGACTTAAGATAGGAGTTGAACGGACGCTTTAGGTCCAAGTGGATTCCAAATCCGCCTTCTACCATAGACCTCTGAACTCTAAACACTTGGACCACCCGCAACCTGCCGTCACATTTGCAATGAGCTGCCCGAGGGAACACGGGGGTTTTGGCAGTAGCAACACTCGTTGTTGTCGTCGTCTTGAGAAGAGCGGGAAGAGAAGGGTGTCGACGAGTAGACCAGCAGAAAGCGCAGCAGAAGAAGCAGAGGAGGCAGAGGGAGCGCAATTCAGACAATAAATATTCATAATAACAATAATAATAACAATAAATACTAAAAAGTAATAATGACAATAATAATAGTATGAATAAATACTAATAATAATAGCAATAAATACGAATAACAATAACATGTAATGATCAAGATCAAGCCCGCACGCATCCGCCGCGCTCAGTGCCATTTTGGCTCTCACAAGTTGTTTTTTTATCCTCCTCGCCCCTCCCCTGGCCGGAGTGCGTTCGGCAGCTGGGTGCATATAGAACAAACGTTTTCTAGTTATTTGCTTTCGTCAGAAAGTGTTAACCCTAAACCCTAAACCTAAACCAGGACCTTCCTAGCACCCTTAATTGGGGATATATGGTCCCTAACAGTGGGTACTTAGGCCCTAATAGAGGGTAGAAGGAGGGTCTAGGAACCCGGGTTTTGAAGCCAACCCAAGCTTCTACTGTCTGGATGGAGCTTTACACTGCATCCTGAAGCTCTCAGCACCTGCACCTTACACCCTAAAGTCATATGGGTGGTTGTCAAAATTATGGTCCCTTTTTGGGTACTCTAAATATTAGGTGCCGTATTATAATGGGGATCCAAAAAGGGATCGTAATTTTGACAACCACCCATATGGTAGTTTCCCAAAATAGGGGCACCCTAATATAGACCCCCAAAAATACCATAGTCCTCATTTTAGGGATCCCCAGAAAAGGTACCCCTAATTTTGGGAAACCCTCCATATTTGAGCTTGCCGCAGCCAAGACTAAGGCATGATACCAGGGAGTGGGGGAAATTTTGGGGGAGGCTTTGCATTTGAGCCGGGGCCTCATCTGTGGAAAGAGCAATGAATTGGGGTGCTTTGGAGTGTAGGGTTGAAGGTTTTCAGTGCCCAGGGCTCAGGACTGAAGCTCTAACGTTTTGGGTCTAAAGCGTAGAGTGCAGGGGTGGTCTTTTGAGGGTCAGTGCACTTTGGTAAGTATATTTATAGCCCCCACAAGCCAGGTGACGACCCGAGCTGTCCATATGAGCCATAGTCTAAACTCCTTAAAGGGGGTTGTACAAGGGACTATATAGGGGACTATTATAGGGATTATTAAAGGGGATACGGGCTTGCTTTGGGATTTTTCAGGCTAATAAGTATGTAGTAATATTAATAACAGTCATTGCAGTTAAGAATGGTAGTAATTGTAGTAATAGTTATAGTAGTAATAATGGTACTATTAATGGTAATAATAGTACTAGTAGTAATAATAGTAACAATAGTAACAATAGTAATAATAATTGATAGTGGCTAGTTAGCAGGGAACCTCATGGGAGAATTAGGGGAACCTTGAAATGAAATGAAGTTGGAATCCATTCGAAAAGGAAGTGGAACAGATCAGAAGAGACCACAGGCTGTGGGGTCTTGATTGCAAAGAGTCTTAATCAAGGCCAATCGAAACAGTAGTACTTATAGTAATAATAGTACTGATAAGAACAATAATAGTGCTAATAGTAATAACATTACAGCAATTTCCGTGTCCTTTTCAATTCCTTCATTCCCTGCTAACTAGAGGTAGGCCTGTCGAATCCAATATAAGCCTTGCCATCATCTTCCAAGGGATCTTGGATCCGAAAGTCTTGAAACCCTACTGTAAACACTAAGGTCTTCCACTCTAAGCACCTTGGATCCCTAGGGTCTTCCGAGAGCTCAGCTGATCTCATGGAGGATGCCCTGCATGTTTCTCCCTAGGTCTCCGCAGGGAAGTTCGGAGTGTAATGTGGAGGGCCTGGCCAACTAGCAGTATTATGCTTCTACTGCATTGTCCTTAGGAATTGTCTTTCATTTTTGTTATAATATAACCCTAAGGAAATGTCAATAATCTCGTTTTTTAGAAATAGTTTTATTGTAGGTCTAAGGAAACTACAGTCGATATACTGTCAGCTTCAATAGCAGTGCAGCCAATCTTTTTCCCATGAAGATGGATTCGTGTGCAGCAGTCAGCAAAGACATTTTGTTGGGCAACTCCTGGCAAAAAAAGTCCACCAAACACTTAGCGTATGGCGCATGCGGGTCTATATGCTTGTGTGTATATACATATATATATCTATATATATGTGTACATGTGTGTATCGGTTGATATGTATGCGCATATACATACATCTACACACATACACTGTATTTGTACATATACACATGCACCAACATGTACACACGCACACAGATGCCAGGATTGCACATGTAGTATGTAGGTAGTCACTGAAACCCTAAACTTTAGACCCCTAAACCCTAAACAGATGTATCCATGCGTATATACTTCCCAGGCCACAGCTGACCCCGAGGACAGAGCAACATGTGAGGCGCCAGTGTAGTCCACGGGTCTCATAAGGGCTTCATGTGGGGTGTACCATGATATTCATTTCTTGAGTTAAGTCCTTCCTTCTCAAGGCCTTCATGTGTGTTTCAGGCTTCAAGCTTCGAGTTTTGTGGCTGTTTTTGGAGGGGGGATCAGAGGGTTTGGTATCGATTTTGAGGGTCAATGACAAGCTTGTCCTTGAGAAGAAAAGGAATAGGAAGAAGAAGCCATCTTGATGTGTTGTCCTCTCTGAGAACAGCTGCTTGGGAAGCCCTTGTGAGGGAGCTCTTTCACCTTGTGAGCTTGGAGAGATGGGATTTCATCAGGGTTGACACATGTGGGGCCTTTGCCAGCAAACGTCACCTGAAAGTGTGGTTTACATGACTGATAGGGGTCAAGATGGTACTGTTCCCTCCTGCTATCTTGCAGGAAGGAGAATAAGAAGCATCTTGAAGACGCTATGGCCCCAAAATAACTGTGGCGTGTACTAATAACAGTTGATACAGAAGAAGGTAAAGTTGAACGTGCTTCGTCATGATATTGTGATCTGCACCATGGAGGCCGGCTAAGCCAATAACCCTCCAACTAATGGGGTTGCTGTCAATGGTTCAGATACCATCATAAGGAATCATGATTATTCACCCGACTCTACATACCCACATTACGATATTTTAAATTATGTTCCTGACAGGCCATCCAGATGAGTCTGCAACAACGAAACCCTAGGAGCTTCCAAAGCTCACTTGGTCTGAGATGAAACGGGAGACAATGCCCAAACATACCTAAACCTTATACGAGCCGTAAATCCTAAATTTTCAACGTGAGGTTGTAGAACGATGTTTTTGCAATATGTAACAACCGCTGTAGAACTGTCAAGGAAGAAGTCACCTAACAAGCTTCCCTTGTTCTCACTATACCGTATGAGTGGATGGGGGCCTAACATACATCCTACTGACAGCAAATACCTCAAGCATCTTGTTGCCTGAGATTTGTTTGGAGCATCGTCTTGAACAGGCTGAACCGTGGACTGAAAGGCTTTGGTTCGATTTGACTTTGCAAATGCCTTTGTAATCGGCCCCTGCCCCCTCCCCCGCAAAGCGTGCAACATCAAGCCCGAAGGTCGCGAATCTGAATTCCTGAATGCTGAAATCATAAACCTCGGACGATAAAGGTCCTGAAGGCCTTCAAACGACCGGGAACAATTCGCAGCAGAGAGCCCAAAGCAACGAAGCCTCTGAAGGGGCCGGAAATGCTGGGTCCACCTCTGGGCGTGGAGCTCAGACATGGGAACCTTCTGGGTTCAATGGGACCACAAGGGCTTATAGGGTTTAGGGTACTAGGGAGAATGGAAAAGAAAATGGAAACTACTATAATATTGGGGTTTTATGTGGAGAATGCAAAAGACAATGGAAACTACTATAATATTAGGTTTTATTGGAATACTGGAAAAGAAAATAGAAACTACTGTAATATTGGGGGTTTATTGGGATAATGGCAAAGAAAGTGGAAGCTACTATATTCACCTTGGATGAGAGCTGACTGCAACACTGGCCAGAAATACTAAGGTTTGGAGTAACACCAACTGGAAGTTTCTGACAGAATGTTGTCTTTAGGGACCCTGCGGATATGCCTGGACTACAAATGGGTCATGGGATCCCATGAAGGTTTCCACAAGGGTAATGTTGAGAAACTCACCAGAAGGACAGGTACATTGATGTACAAACTTTGTATGACCCTGTAATTATACCTAAAGCACAGGGATTCACTGTCCACGAAGCTGTGCATCTAGCACCAACCGTAAACCCTAAACCCTAAAACCTAAAGCCTGATGTCTACAGCTGAAGCCAGCTGCTTCACCAAAGCTTGCGGCGTTCTTCCTGCTGTGCGCTCCAAGCCCTCCGTTGTAAACTGGCCTTTGGTTAGCTGGGAATGCAGGAATGGAAAGGCAAGTGGGAACTACTAATAATGGGTTATATAGGGATTGCTATGATCATCCTTCCCTTCATTCTTAACCAAAGGTAAATACATCTGAAGCTCAGAGCTCTGAGGAGCCCGGACTCGCTGTTGAGCCGCACAAGGCCCAGAAGCCGAACTTTCAAACCGCAACCTTCGCCCGGAGCTCTCTTCTCTCTCCGTCTCTCTATTTTCGACTGAAGGTCGTGACGTTCTCCATCCTCTACGTCGCCGCGCTGGTGATGACGGCTCTCCAGCCGTCCGCTCGGAATTGTGAGGGTTGCAATTAGGCTTTCAGATATGGGGCGCTGGGTTTTGGTAAAGGCTCAAGTGCTTAGGGGATTCTTAGGGGACGTGGGTAATGAAGCACAACCACCCGAAAACTCATGAGCCCGTAGTAGTCACATGATAGATTCGGATAGATAGGATCTGACTCTGGAGGTTGGGCTCGCCAATTCTGGTTTAGGGTCCAAAGCCCCAGATCAGTCAGATTTGGGATGTTCTGGGCAGGGAAGCTTGAGGGCTCGGATTGTGCGCTTGTTGACCTCAGATTGGGGTGTGATCTAAAGGTCCTTTGGGAATTTGTTTAGGGTTCCTGTAGGTTCGTAAGAGAAAATATGCGGGAAATCATGTTCCATATGCCATGTTTAAATGGTAGTTACACAAAATAGGGGTACCCCAATATAGACCCTGATATATACTATAGTCCTTATTATGGGGACCCCCACAAAAGTACACCTCATTTGGGAAACCTCCAAATAGATTGCCAGATTTTGAGATTTCCCTAAACCCTAAACCCAAAACCCTAAAGCCCCTAAACCCCTAAACCCTAAACCCTAAACCCTAAAGGCTCTGTGGGCAGTTGAGGCAATCGAGGCTTTGTCTTGTCGCTGGATGGGATTCCTCCTGAAGGACAGTATAGTTTAGGTTGGGCCCCCACTCACTGGGTTTAGGGGTTTAGGGGGTTTAGGGTTTAGGGGTTTTAGGGTTTAGGGTTTAGGGTTTAGGGTTGAAAGATGGGTATAGGTTAGGTTGGGCCCCCACTCAGTAATAGTGACCACAAGAGGTAATGGTAATTATATTAGGGTGCTTATATATTCCTAGTATACCACTATTAGTGGGCGGGGGCCCAACCCAAAGTATAGTTGACGTAGGAGCCTATATTAGCGTGCGGGGACTTTTTCATTGTAAGTATGTATGGGGATAAACCCTGAACCCTAAATCCTAATCTCAAAGACCCCTAAACCCCATCCCCATGATAGAGGGAGTGTAAGGCCTGGAGGAATGCTGGACCCTTAGCCCTAATCCCTGAACCCTTTGTACCCCTATATGTGCCCCATAACCCAACTCTATAAGGTAAAATATGCTAAGCCGGACCATTTTGTGAAAGAGATGAGCCACGACTGGCTTACTCTCCTATCCAATGACCTACTGGTGGTCTGTAGGGAATAAGGGAATATAATCCCTATATAATCCCCATATAATATACTCCCTTATTCCCTAGGAAGCCCCGCAAGATGACAGGTTCCAGAGGAGGGCGGATTTCTCTTGTTACTGCCTCAAGCCTTAGTCTTTCGATGTGAAACCCCACAAACATGAGCCCGTAAGTCCAATACTGAATCCTAAGCCCTAATGAACTTAAGGTTTCGGGTTTAGCGCTCTCGCCGTGACTTAGGTGGTCCGACAATGGACTTTGCTTCAAGTCCTGGTGGTGCGTGTCGCGAATGTACATCTGCTGCTTGCCTGTAGGGTCTGGGGTTTAGGGTTATTTCTCCGCAACGGAGGCCATTACATGCCAACATAGTATGGAGAAGTCGCCTGATTCGGAGGATCCCAAGAGGGCGTGGCCTCCAGAAACATTTTACCCCCCAGCCCCCATTCCGCCTGTACTCTGTAAACAGCACCTGAGCAATCCCTGAAGCCTTCGGAGACAAAGACACGGGTAGCATTTGATTTGGAGGTACCATGGTCATCAATATGAATCTGGTTATGTCCTCTGTTTCGGTATCGTATCTTATGAGAAGCGTATGTCCCTACATGTTTCAACCACAGAAGCACGATGCTCACCTAATTATCAGACAATCTGGGCTGTTGGGGCCTGGCCTCATGCCAAAACCGGGGTGACTTATGCAATTCCTTACCGAGAATCCTGGGAGCATCTAGCAAGTAGGGCCGCCAATATGGTACCCCATACTACCATTGGGCGATGTCTAGATATTTCTAGGAACCCTTAAGGGGGATCTACTTTCTAGATCCTCCCAGGGGTCTGGGTAGGCGAGAAAAAGAATTCGAAGGCTTCCCTCGGAAAGGCTTCCTTCCATTCCCTTCATGGAGACCGAAGACCACACTGTTTTCGCTTGAGGCTTCATGTGCAAACTTTGGGTGGTAGTACTTGCCTTTCTGTAGTTGCCAGCACAATGCTCCTAACCGCCTTGTAGGTGTGTAAGAACACACGCCCCAACAATTAAACCTTAAAATCGCAACACCTAAATCTTAACCCTAAGTTTGAACAGACCTTGTTATTGGGGATGAGGGACTGCCACAAAGATCCGACAGAAGTAAGCCATTTTTTGTGTGGAGCAGGTGGTTCGGAGTCACAGGGATTCCGCAAAACGCTCGACAGGCCTCACTCGGTAAAGACTTGGGGTGGAGTATGTTCCAGGCTCAAAAGAGAAGGGTGGCATTCCATGCAGAAGCTGGTTGCAGCTACTGTAGTTCATGTCCTTGGAGACCAAGGCACTTTCATTGCGGCCCTCATGCACCTTAGCGGCATGTACGAGCTCGGTGGTTATGTATGCCTCGGGATTCTGTCGACACACGCCTTGCTGGCATGAAACGAAGGGCCAAAAACGGCAAGTGCACATACCAAGCCCTTAACCATGTTCCTAGACCCTCCTCCTACCCTCTATTAGGGCCTAAGTACCTACTATTAGGGACCATATATCCCCAATTAAGGGTACAAGGAACGTCCTGGTTCATGTCCATTTGATTCTCCATTTTTCATGAGTCTTGTCAGGATGCTACAGTTCCACCCGTGATGCATGCGGTTTTCATAGCCCTGCAAGCGGACCCTACGCATCTCTAGGTGCTTTGCGGTAACCCGTTTCGCGAAGTCCCCCAGACCAGTTGCCAATTATTCAGGGGTGTAAGGTGGGCAGTCTGATCTCCGGAGATAAGTGAGAATGCCTTTTTTGCCGGGCAGCACCAGCTTTTTACGAAGCTCTCCGTTTGCTTTTCCATGAGAATCCACTTCTTTGCTTATTTCGCCGCAAGACACTCTCTAAACCCTAGACCCCAAACCTTACGTAAACCCGAAACCCCAGGCCCTAAACCCTAAACCATGAGCCCCAAATCCAATCAGGTGGGTGTGGTATTTGTGGCGAAGTACTACCAGAGAAGGCAAGCCGGTGAACTCCTCGCCAAGCGCTGTGCTTATGCTTTCCAGTGCTGCAGGTTAAGCGTGTCTACGCTTTGTGTCTGGGACTGGGCTGAGGGTCTGGGGGACTCTACTTGTTTCTGGTAAGGTGTTTGTAACTAATCCGTTCGCCCATGGTATGAAAGCGCCGCACCCCCTAATGTTAGTGTTCTTATACACCATAGGAAAATTTAATACAGGGAATGGAGGGTTTCAATAATGGAGGGGGAGGATTCAAAAGGCCCAAGCCCTAGGGTCCCAGCGCCAGACCCTCCTCCAAACTGACAGGCACCCCTCCTTACAAAGACAACGTTCCTTTGGAATGGGACGCCCCCCAAAGCCTAAACTCTAAACCCTAAACCGCTAAACCGCTAAACTCTAAACCCGTTCCCTGAATCGCAGTTGTGACGAGTCATGGCGCACGCCTATGGGTTGGTGTGCATGTTCGGGATTTACCGTTCAAAGGGGCCATAGTGGCCATCAATCCTATTCTTGGTTTAGTTTTTTTTGGGATATCTAACTATTTCCCTTATTGGTTTCATAAGGACCTCATATCCTCATAGTTTTTTCAAAGGGTTCTTCTTAACGAGACCCCCCAACAGTGGCCCGAATTTGTGTAAACCCGCGTTTAGGCTTGTTGCATGGCATGTGAAGGACTGCTGCTGCTGCTGCTGCTGCTGCTGCTGTGTCCTAATCCACAGGTCCTCATCGTTCCCAGACTCTACATGCCCGCAGCCTAAAGCATGAATCAAAGATTTTTTGCTTCTGAATTGTAGGTTATATAGCCATGATGCAGCGCTTTGTTGCGCCGTTCCCCCAAACCAGGCCCCACACAAGGCCTAATCAGGGCCTTTATTGGCCTGATTCTGGGAAGGGTGATTGGGGGGGTTCATCTGGCTGCGAAATTAATAGGATGATTGTGTTGGTTAGGCTTCTAGCTGAGCTTCTGTGGACGTGGTATTATTACGCAACCTCACTTACCAAATACGCCACGCCAGGAACTACAGCACTTCAGGGATAGTAGCCATAACTCCTGGACCTTGAACGCCTTAGCCTTAGTTCCTCGTGCTGAAGCGCGAGTGAAAAAGCGATATGTGCACTAGTTATAGTAGATTTGTATATGGGGGTTATATAGGGATCCACTCCACCGCCAGCAAGACGACATAGGGCACGGGGAGCTTTTAATGCACAGGCGAAGTTCCTCTGGGCCTGCTGGCCCCCAGACTGCACTGATGGGTTTGATGCTTCTGGCGAAGGGCCTCAGATTCGAGAAACGAGGAGACAACACGCGTTCATCTAAAGGCTACATTGGTGGAACCTTTCGGGGTACCCCTAAACCCTACACCCTAAACCGAGTACAACCGTGGAAGCCTTGATATCAGGTCTTGCGTGGGAGTTCAGGGCAGTGCACAGTAGAGCTGTTTAGGGTTTAGGGTTTAGGGTTTAGGGCTTGACAGATTGCCTGGGGTTAACTCAGTAGGCGCATGCTGCACAAAAGAACAACAGAGACTTTGCGTGGTTCGTCGGCTTCACATGAGTTTCTTTGGCTTTTCCAAGCAAGCTCTCCTGTCATGCAGAAAAAGGATACTAGGACAAATCAAATTGATGTGCCCCCAACCACAACTTCCGAAGAGTTCCGCTCCAAAAAAGAAAGCTCTCCAAATCCGGGACCGTCACTCTTGCCCTAACTGCATACTAGGCAAACATTAATTACTGCTTCTCAATGTTGTGTCTTCCTTCACCTTCACAGTCCCCGTACCAGTCGGATCCCTGTCAAGAGAGATTCGAAGACGCAAATTGAGGCCGCGTGTGAGACATAGCTATCCTTCACCCTGAGCCCCAGCCCCCTAAAGCCCGAGCCCTGAACTTCAAATCTCCAACCCAAAGCCTAGGGTTTAGGGTTTAGGGTTTAGGGTTCAGGGTTTAGGGATTAGGGTTTCGGGGACACCCACCCTTCACACAAACAAAAGTTTCCAAACCCACAAAGCAAACACAGCGGAGGGTCCAGGCAAGCCTTGCCTAGCTAAGCCCTGAAGAAGTTCTACCCTATATGAGCCATATTCTAAACTCCTCAAAGGGGGTTATATAGGGGATCATATAGGGGACTACTATAGGGGTTATTAAGGGGGATACTAGGAGTTTAGACTATAGCTCATATAAAACCCTTATACATCCTTATAAAGTCCTTTGTAACCGTACATAACGTTATGTAACCCCCTGATAATCATATATGTGACATATAAAGCCCCGTGAAGTCCTGTATATATAAATATAATACCATAATATAACCCCTACATAATCCCAGCTTCCATTTCATTTTCCATTTTCTTTTCCATTTGATTCTCCATTATTGGGTACCATAGTATCCCCAAATGAAATACTACGATATGTGTATATATATATATCCCTAAACCCTAAACCCTAAACCCTAAACCCTATATATATATATATATGGAAGCTTCTGCAAGGTCAGCATCTGGTTCACGACGGGCACACTCAGCGTAGGCATGTGCTCACTGTGCCTTGGCTTACGCGAATTTAAGGGCTTAGGGTTTAGGGTTTAGGATTTAGGGGTTTAGGGTTTAGGGTTTAGGGGTTTAGGGTTTACCACCATATCCTGGAAACCCAAACACTAAATCAACATGCTACTTGGGGGGTCAAGTGGAGTTAGTAACTAGGTTAAAAATGAGGATACCTGACCAGGGGTTATTAAATGGCTTATGTGGTTCTAAGTCTACTTACTAAGCCCCCCTGACCCTGCAATTAGGATTTGCCGTTTTTTTTTGGGAGGTGTTTCGCAGGTTGTGGGTGGTTTAGAGCTTGCGGACTTACGGTTCAGAGTTCAGGATTCCTCTTGTTTTGCGCTGTGCTGGGGGCTTACGAAGCAGATATTCTACCCTTGCCCTAAAGACAGTTTTGAGTTTTGGAGGTCGGGTTATTCGTAGGCGACCTCGTGCGCAGTAGTGGAGCAACTGTCCCGGGCGTTTCAGTGTACTTCATTCACGTAAGCGATGGGTGAGCCCCGTTCAGTGCATGCCCCAAACCTGGCACGGGATCCAGGACAAGTTCAGGACAAGCGCTCGCCTGCAGCCAGCCATAATCCCCTCATGCTAATATGGAACATCCCCGCCACCCAGAATGTTAAATGTTCCGTATATGAGACCCTGGACATATTTCACGCGAGGGGTGGAGTCGGGGGGGGTGTTTTATGTCAGAACGAGGGGGTCACGAAAGATTGAATGTGCGTTCATGAGAAGGTACCCACAAATATCAGCATAACGGGCTCCTTTTTGGTGTATGCCTATGGCCACGGCTATAATATCTTGCGGAGTGATTCGGCGTGCCAGTTAACTACCGCATTCCGTTCATGCGGCATCTCTATGTGCAAAGATGTCCGTATCAGAGGATAGGGGCAAGTAAGATAGAGGCACATGTGCTTGTTTAACCCATTCGTGGTGCTGCAGGGAACGCCAGTATCGAGCAGTGGTATGACAAGAGCGCTTCTGTTGACTATGAGTATGACACGGGACCCCACTATCCCTGCTAGCACTGGTTGCAAAGGGAGCCAGTCAAAGATGTAAGCGGCGTTTGCATTCAACATGCATCTTGCAATGGTGCTCATGCACAGCTGTATGATGCCACGTTCACAATCGGTGTTCAGAGACCGCTTAGTATTACTCTCTCCAGAACTAGCAGTGAAACCCAGAGGCCCCTTGGAAGTTGGCAGTTGTCTTTGCTGGTTCACTTTTGGGCTTCCATGCCAATCTCCGGGAGCCTATTGAAGAGTGCCTGGTTGTTGTTTCTCTTGCCATGGACTTCATGCTCCTTCATCTTCTTCGGAGAGAAGACTTGGTGTTTCAAATAAACTCTTTAGATATACCTAGACCCTCCTCCTACCCTCTATTAGGGCCTAAGTACCTACTATTGGGGACCATATATCCCCAATTAAGGGTACAAGGAAGGTCCTGGTATGAGATTAATATTAAGCGGGATGCTGCAGTCGTTGTCTTTGAGTCAGGAGATCGCATACTTGTTTCAGGTCCAGTAGCATGGATGCCAGCGTCAGAAGGGACTACGATGACTAAATCCCCTCCCGTAACAATCCCCTCCCGTAACAATGAACCCCTCGACCCCGAGCCTAACAATAAACATGCCCCTTAGTGGTACCACGTTTTGTTGGGGATTATTGGTATTGGGAGTGACGCCATAATCGCAGGCGGTGATGCCTTGGGCCCAATGTTGCTTCTTAGTACGTGGCTTGCAGTGAAACCAAATCCTCCCCTTACCAGCTTGCTTCCACCCTAGGGCTCCAATTTACCGGAATATCAGCCTACTGGGCAACCCTAAACCCTTATAGGGTATATAGAGCCCAGAACCCATTATGCAGGTAACTGCAGCCCTAGGGTAAAACCACACGAAACAGTCTGCAAAGTGCCGCACCTCCCCACATGGCTAGATGTGGCAGCAACATGTTGCCCTCAGCGGACAGGCATACTCCCCACTGCTGCTAGGGTTCAGGGTTCAGGGTTAGAAATACATCTGCTGGTGCAACTTTTGCTGTTGCTGTCTGCTGTTGTCTCAACAGGGAGACTATTTATCATCAGAAGACGGAAAACAGTTTCAATTTGTTCATGCGCGTCGAGAAGACAAGTTGCGATGAAGGTTAGTAGCATTTGGGGATAATCATAGCATAATCCCCTCCCCTTAGCAGCGAACCCGCCTCCATCTTAAAAACACACACTCCCCCATCAAAAGATGGTGCAATGTTGTGGGTATACATTATGAGGCGGAGACCCTTAGTACAAGGCGAGGCGACTCATTCGAAGCTGTCTAGATGCAACTGGGCTATCAAGCCCTAGACCCCTAAGCCCCTATACTCTAAACCCCTAAACCCGCCTGAATCCCTAACCCCTAAATCCCCCACATCCCCTACACCCCTGAACCCCTAAACCCCTAAACCCCAAACCCCTAAACCCACAAACCCTGAACCCCAACCTCTAGGTGCAACTGGGCTATGGTGCAGCTATGGGCCTGGCTCGACCCGCTTTGCCACCTGGCATGATTTCGTCAGGTGAGCTATAGTCTAAACTCCTTAAAGGGGGTTATATAGGGAATTATATAGGGGAGTACTATAGGGCTTATTAAGGGGGATACTATGAGTTTAGACTATGGCTCAGGTGAGATGGAGGTTCCCGGTATGTAGGGTTTGAGGTTTAGGGTTCAGGTTAAGCTGTAGGGTTTAGGGGTTGAGGGCTGAAGGTATACGGTTTAGGGTTTGGGGTTGGGAGTTCGGGGTCTAGGGTTTGGGGTTGAGGGTTTGCAGTTCAGGGTTTGGGGTGTGGGGTCTAAGGTTTAGTGGATGATTTAGGACTTTGGTGAGATGCCCTTTAGGGGCCCCTCTCAAGGGGATACAGGGGTTAGGTACGGCTAGGTGGGGATAGCATAAGGTTTTGAGAAGGATGAAAGATCCTGGGGTTGCAGTAGTGATAAGCCGATTTGGGAAACCCGACCCCAATGATAAGGAGGTTTGGGGTTTACGGTTTTGCGGTTTAGGTTTAGAGTTTTAGGGTTTAGGGTTTGGGGTTTCAGGTTTAGGGTTTGGGGTTTCAGATTTAGGGTTAAGGGAGTGTTAAGCGGTATTGTGAGAGCAGCTTTGTTTTTCAAAAGCAGGGAGCAGGGGTCCCTTCTTGGGTGCTATTACAAAGGACTATGCCAGTTGGGGGTCTATGTTGGGGTCCTCTGCTGATGAAAGCTATCAGGGCTGTATGGTGATCTTAGTCTAAGTTTTGAAGTGTTGCTGCGGGTTCTCAACTGGTTTTGAGGTTGGTTAAGAGGTAGTTTAATTCCAGTGTACCCGCCGGCAGGTATTGGCAGCATGTACAGTAGGAGAGTTCAGCTCATTGCTGTGTTGGCGCAAGATTTCTCTACTGTGGATGGTTCGCGGTTAATGGTGCAAGCCATAACTTGTTGGGACCCCGTCCCCTCCCCCCATCCCCCTCCCCCCGCCACAGTATCACCCTAAACCCTAAACCTAGACCCACCTAGGGTATCCTCGGGTATCCTATGTATCCCAGTCAACCCAAAACCCTTGGCTTTCCATCTATCCCGTCTAGGCCTCCAAGTCCACATTGGCAAGAGTCCTGCCCAGCCCCATGTTGCCAACAAAGTCTGCTGCTGAGGCTATATCACGTATCCAGCAGACAACTGGTCAGCGCCTTACTTGCCTCCTGCTACCATTTTTCCCATTCCTTCCCCCGCCATATTAAAAATGTCCCCCAGTACATACAGTCTCTGATTGGGAGTATTTAACGGGAATGTTTAGTATTAAGGCTGAGGTGTTTTCAGGATTGGCAGTCGGAAGTGTGTGTGGTTATGTCAGGCTACAAGCATCTCGTTTCAGGTTACACCATAGAAATCCCATTATAGAAGTCTACACAATCGCCAATAGTGTGGTCTTAGACCCAGTTTCCATTTCATATTACTCTCTGATTTTCATTTGGTTCTCCATGGCTGGTAACCCCGAGCCTTCATGTAACCCCTATATATGGGTGGTTGCCAAAATGATGGTCTTTTTTGGGTACCCTCAATATGAGGTGCCGTATTATAATAGGGATCCAGAAAGGGACCATAATTTTGGCAACCACCCATATGCCTTCACATGCCTGTTTAGGCTGACAGGACAAAGCGACGGTAAGCATCCATCTCTCAATGCAGCAGGATCCTGAACGCAACTGCTCCAAATCTGCAGCCAAGCTGTAGAATTGATGAGATACCCAACCGATCTAGGTTGGGTACCAGGGAATGGACGTGTGAATCCCAATAGTAGCCCTTATAACAGTCACATGCCCCATTCCTTCATGTCCCGCTAACCACCACTAAGAGACAGGAATCTCACTCCTCCAGTATCTTCAGATCCCTACAGTAGCCCCTATATATCATTCCCAATGAGATGGTGGCTGTCCGTTTTGGTATCACAAAGCTAGGGAATCCTCATGGGAACCCCATATAGCCCAACCCCTTAACCCTTAAAGAGTTTTAATTCAGGACTTGGCATGGCAAATTAGGCTAGTCTGACGTGGCCTCCTACGACGGGATTCCCATATGAGCTACCGTCAAAACTAGCGGCACCACGGAACCATCAAACGGTGGACATAGGGGTCCCTTCGGTACAGTCCCTAGTATATTCCATAATAGGAATCCGGGTGTGAGATATACCTCTTACATCCCTTTTGATCCCAGTTTCCATGTCATTTTCCACTTCCTTTTGCATCTGATTTTCCATTATAGTAATACCCCTAACATGGGAAATATGAACTTTTGTTCATATATGGAGTCACCGTAGGGCTTCCTTAACGGTAGTGCTGGAGTGTATTTGGCATCTCTTGGTGTCGCGAAGGCCCTGGGAGTACACCTCCACCAGGTGTATCATGGTAAATGCACCTGGGTCTTTTATGGGGTTTCGGGCGGAGCCTTGAAGGTTAAAGTCTTAGGACGGGGTATACCATGTTGGATGTGGGTGGTGTCTGAGGTAGCATTTCTGCTGGTAATGTGGGATGTGCATGTGGTCTACAACATGCCTTGTAGAAAGGTAAGAGTGGTGTTGCGGCGAGCTTTCAGGCACCAACCAACAACAAACAGATTGCTAGAAGCTGTTGAAAGTTGCCACTTGACACCTCTCTCATTCTTCTTCTTCTTGTACGGTTCTTTTCTATTCTACCATGTCTGCCCTAAACCCTAAACCCCTTGCTACTGTTACTATCATGTTCTGCAGGGTACCGGATTGCTGGGCGTGACAGGTCAAGCTTCCACATGGCTCCCTGCTTTCTTTCAGAGGCATTTTGTTAAGGGTTTAGGGTTTAGGGTTTTAGGGTTTTAGGGTTTAGGGTGTAGGGTTGAAGTTCCTATTCCACATACCCAGAGGGTCCAAGTACCCAATTATTAGGTACTTGGGTTTTGGGTAATAGTAATAATTATAGTACAGGATTTGGATAAGTATATGAATATTAGGTACTTGGACCCTTAGGGATAATGTTGGGTTTTAGTAGGATAGAAATCTGAGAGCTATATCCAACAATGGACAAGGTTTAGGATGTAGGGTGAAGTTCGTGGGGTTTGCCAGCTTTGCGAGAAGCTCGCTGCTACAGAAGCTGCTCCCCCAAACCCTATTCTATTCAGGCCATTACAGTCCTCGCGGTCATGTGGTTGCATGAAACCCAGCAAGGTCGTTGTAAGGCCAAGGGTATAGGACCTCTGTAGGGCCCTAAGCCCAGAGGTTGCCATATAGGACCAGGCTTCCGAGACAAGATTTTGTGGGAAGTCTTTTCCGGAAACAGACCTGTAGTCCATGAGCTGCACCCCTACAGTTAGCTACACAGTTTAGGGGTTAAAAGGCACCGTGAAAAGCCCGAAAGATAGACATTTCTTGAAGACCTAACTACCGGATTAGTACATATGTAGGCTCCAAAGCATCCATATAAGAACCAGGTGGGCCAAAGCTTGTGCTACATGGGTGTGTCAAGCCTACAGCCCTGCCCAACAGCTATATCATATGGCAGCTTTTCAATTCTGTGGTCGCTTTTTGGGTCCTCATTACAATACGGACCCTACTATTTTAGGGTAGCCACAAAGGACCATAAATGCGACAACCTCTCATGTAGATGCTTGGACTCTGAGGGCTACACGTGACCCTCTCTTGCCTCAAACAAGGCAGTGCAGTGGGTGCTAACCGCTGGCATTATTGAGGAGCCCACTGACTGCTTTGAGGGACAGGTTGAAGGGTGTAGTTACTGACGCTTAAGAGGAGTGGGGGAGCGAATACAATTTCAACTGAAAAGATTATTTTAGCTATGGTCTAAACTCCTTAGAGGGTCTTATAAAGGGGGTTATATAGGGGAGTATTATGGGGGCTAGTAAGGGGGATACTAGGGGTTTAGACCATGGCTCTATAAGGGATCCAAGGACCAGCAAGTGTCTAGGTTCAAGGTTTTCCTTCAGATTTTGCCAAGACTTCCCCATATGTGGGGTTGCCCAAAATTAGGGATACCTGTTTGGGGGGTACCTCTAATAGGGATTATAGCATTTCGGTGTCTATATTGGGGCCTTTATTCTGGGAGACTACCATATCCGTATACATCCCTAAGTAAACCTATACAACCCCAAACCCACCAAAATCCTTTACTCGAACGCTCTTCGTATATCCATCTTTCTGTACAGACACATATGTATGTGTATATATATATATATATATCTCTCTCTCTCTCTCTCTTTTTCTCCCAATGGCACCTTGTGCAAACAGTTATAACCCGTACATTCCCCCTCTACAACCCCTAGTCAAATCCTGGTGGAAGGAGAGCTTCAAGTTCGCCTCGCTGTTGAGATTGCGGCCCACTCCTTCCAAGGCACAGAGCGACAGAGGGCGTTCAATTTCAGGGGTTTAGAGATTTGGGGCGGTTTCGAGTTCAGACTTTTCGGTTAAGGAGTCAGAGTTTGCAGTAAGGCGTTAGGATTTATAGCTCAGGGTCTAAAATCTAGATGTTAAGTGTCTTTAGAGTAACGTCTCTAGGGTGTAGGGTTTGACTGTAGTCATGACACCCAGACTCAAGCAGGAACATGCCGGAGCCCCCGCTTCAGCGCCCCGGCCCCAATTTCGAGCTTCCCTCAGCAAGCCCTGATAATCAAATCTTAAGAGGGGCTATTTTCTCCCAAAGACCCCTCAATTTCGGAGCCTGCCGCCATGTCCTTCACATCGTACCGTTTCCACGACGGACAATGAACAATTCTACGAGGGCTTTAGGCTTGAACAGGGTTTGCGAAGAGATGGCACGTGTCCGCCGGAGATCACATGTTGCTCAAGGCGCAACCCAATGCCTTACTCTTTCTGCTGGGCAACGACAGTAAGTTCATTGAAGGATTTCTCTCAATAGCTTGCCAGGTGAGGATGGGATTATGCTATACTAGAATGACTAGAATGGGCTGGATCCGTTAGCGGCTGGCCCCATTATTTCCTTTGCAGGTGAATCTCAAGGAACACTGGCATGAAGAGGTTTGATTCAAGCGCTGCTTGAAATTTCGAGGCATACTCTGATCGTTGTGAACCAGCCTCCTCACAAGGAATGCTATGGTTTTTCAAAAATCGTTAGAACCCTAAGGGTCCAAGTACCTAATATTCATATACTTACCCAAATCCTGTACTATAATCACTATTACCCCAAACCCAGGTACCTAATTATTGGGTACTCCTCTGGGGAAGCATCCAACAGAGTGAACAGACTTGAATCATAGGCAGGACTATTGCTTCATGTCCCCTGTGTTTATCATGTTACTTCCCCATGGGGTTTTCTTAAAACACCAGGCCCTTGTATAGACTTACAATGATGTAATCGTATAATTCCGATTATTCTAGGAACCCCCAACAAGGGACTTCTAATCCTGGGCTGGTTGTTCAGGTTCTTACCTTACAGCGCACTAGCCGTTTCAGTGGCTTTTCTGATTATCTTAGCCATCTCCCCAATCAATCTGCTGAGCGGACGTAAAGCCAAGTTCAGGTTTCAAGGGGATTTGGTATTTAGGGCAATAGTGGGTAAGTGGGACTATTGAATGTAGCATAGGGGTTAGCCGGTACGACATATACATATACTTACTAAGTCTCCCTGACCNNCCCCCCCCCCCCCCCATAGCACCTGGCGATGTTTAGGGAATGAAGGCACAAAGTTTTGAGATTGATTATCATCGGGGCTTGCAAAGGGACTACTACACGGATTCAATTCCTTCATTCGTTTCGCATCAGTTAGACAGAGGAATGCCCGCCTGTAAATCAACTCCTCGACCCTGGACAATTGCCACACTGAGCCGAATTTCCAGATGAGTGCATGCAGATGTTCAATATGGAGACCACAACGGAGTTTTGCAGTGTGGTCAACACAGCTTAACGACGATGAGGGTGATTATGACTACCAATTAGATTCCCAGCATCTGCTACAACATCTGCTACAACAACTTGGTGGTTGATAGTAGAGAATTAATGAATGCCAGAGGAAATATCAACTGCTGTAATTTTGGGGGCATGTCATATTATATGGGGGCTACCATAGGGATCCAGTCCCCAATTCCCTGCCAGCGCCCTAATGCCGTAAACCCTGAACCCTAAACCCACCACTAAAACAAGCTGCCATTGTCAGAGGTATTGCAAGGTGTGGCCGGCTGCAGGTGTAGGCGGGCCCGGCTACGAGCTTGTTCCTGAAATGCAGGGCCAATGTACCAAGGAAGCCCCATACCCCTGCATGAAGGAGCATGCCTTGAAACATGTCAAGGATCCTAGTCTGATGTGCGGTGTGTTCAATATTAAAGCGTATTGGGCCTTCCGGGCAATGGGAATACGAGGGGTATGCAAGTCCTTTTTGGGTGGGTAGGGTGGGGGACATACATAGGTTTCCTTAGGAATATGCGGGGTAGTCTCGGACGTGTAAAAAGTGCAGGGTTTACAGTGTTGATGGGGTCTTCTTGGGTACGAAAGAGAGCTTTGACTCCTCAAAAGGCGTACTTCAAACCTAGCAGTTCGCTTGCTTATTTTGGGGCGTAGCCTTTGACTCTGGCTCGCTAAACCCTGAACTTTGGGTACTGCTCCCACCCAGT
>CAJNIZ010048031.1:10245-34197 GCA_905231905.1 Symbiodinium pilosum | reverse complement strand
GGCTAGGGTCAGTATGGGACCTCGACCAGCCAGTCTCGGTTGCTGTCGCTTGTGGCTCGGCGGGCTCGCTTGCAGTTTAGGGTTTGGGGCTTTGGGTTTGGGGGTTTATAGGGTTTGGGGTTTGGGGTTTAGGGCGTAGGGTTTGAGGTTTAGGGTCTAGGGTTTAGGGTCTCATGGAATACTATTAAGATGGAAAGGATACTATTAAGATGGATGTGTTAGCTTAGGTTCTGGGTTTAGGATTTAGGGTTAAGGGGTGTGTATGTATATATATATATATACACACATCTATGGAGGGCATGAAGGGGAAATGTGAGGAAGTACTCAGGCTCCCGCATTTGTTGGGGCCTATCCGGCAGTTTCGGGCTTGGGGTTTCGGGGGAATCGAGCAGCTGCGCGAGACTCAGACTCTGAAAGCCAGGGTTTCCATTTAGCCATAGCTTCACTTAAAAAATGCCTTCCAGCATGTCTACGGCATGTTGACCCCCTGCCCAAGTAGTAAAATCCCCGCCCACCCGCTCACAATACGCTTCATATATAACTGTGCCATGTATCTGCTGTTAGTAGGTGGAGGGGTTTATCAACAGTGGAGGGATCACTTGGTAACTCCATCCCCACTGAAATCAGGACTCTGCAGCGGTCATGTTCTCGCAGGGCCCTTCTGTTCAGAGTGTTTTTCCAATGGCCCTTCTCGCCTGCTGGTTCCCTCTAACCCGAAAGCATGAAAGCTGCGTCCTTGGGGCAGGGTTGTTTTGCTGTTGAGAGCTCTACCAGCATTTCCCAGCATGATCCCCATAGAACCACTAATAACTAACCCCATAATCTCCTTTCAATCCTTTTATACTTTCGAGTCTTCGAGCCCCCCGTTTGGGCAAAAACCCCCTACCGCCTTGTTTCTTCCATGGGTCCTCATAATACCCTCACCCCTACCTGAACCCCGAAAGTACATAAAATGATGGCCTTCTGTTTTTTTTGGGGGGGGCGGATTTGTGGACGATTATTTTACCCACTGTTGGGGCCCAGGTCACCCTAAACCCGGGCGTCTGGGGTGCGAACTGATAAGGACCATGCTGGCCACATCCCAACTAAGCCGTATCGGAGCATTCGGACTCATTGGGATCCTGGCGGCCCTAAGCCCTAAATCCTAAGCACTAAACCCTAAAACCCTACTCCCTAAACTGCCCTAAACCCTGAACCCTGATCCCTAAACCCTAAAAGCCTCAACCCTAAATCCTAAGCCCTAAAAATACCAAAGCCCATAGGCCAGTGGAGGATGAGATGAGGTTTCCCAGGGCTTTGGGGAATATGGGGGAATGTAGGGGTTTAGGGTTGATACAAATTGTATAAGGTTCAGGTCGGGAGTTTTGGGCGAGTTTTGACGGAGTTTCCGTTTTAACTTTTGCACAATACAATTTGTCTTTGTCTGGGCTTGAGGGTTTAGGGTTTAGGGCGTATAGCGGGATATAGGGAGATATATGAAGATAATGGAAAAGAAAATGGAAACTACCGTTTAGGTGTAGGGTTTAGGATCTAAAGCCGAATCCTGCGGAATTAAGTCGGTTTAAGGGTTTGGGGCTTTGGGGGATTAGGGTTTAGGGTTTGGGGCATCCAGGGATTAAGGTTTAGGGTTTAGGGTTGGGGCTTCCGGGATTAGGGTTTGGGCTTCGATGAGATACTTGTGCTTGCTTGCGATGGCAACGTGCTGAAACTGCCCACGTAGAAATCTTTTACCTTGTCCAAGTGTCCAATTACTGTACCCCGTCCAAGTAATATGGTTTTAGGTACCAAAACCATGCGCAACAGGGTAGTTGAGCACTAATTCCCATTATCTGGTTACTTGGACCCCTGGGATTTCTTTTTGCCCTAAAGCCTAAAGCCAAAACCCTGTTTTGATGAAAACATGCCATGCGCTGCTGCCATCTCCGCATATACCTCGCAGTCCCGTTCTTCACGGGGGAGCCGAGTTCCTTGGAGCGGAGGGCCCTCGCGAGGGTTTAGGGTCTAGGGTTGGTAAATGATGGGTTCCCCTAAACCCTAAACTCTTAAACCTCTAAACCGTACCCCTATACTGCCCCCTATGTTCCCCGTTACTAAATCTTGATTAGCTCACTTATCCTCAAGCAACCGTAACTAAGCAGGAGCCTACCTGGGTACTGGGTTTTGGGGTTTAAGGTTTGGGTTAAGGGTTTAGGGGTTTAGGGTTTGAGAGGGTAGCTTCCATAAACAAACGTGACCCCCAAGAAGACCCAAATGCCTCTGTGTGTGTATATATATATATAAACCTATATTATGGGTACCCTCGACACGGCCCCTAGCTTCTGGAAACACTCATAGGGGTTGGGGTCATCAAAACCCTCTTCCGATTTTATATACCCCTGTCGAGCACTAAACCCTATAAACCCAAAACCCTATAAACCCTAAACCCAAACCCAGGCCCTAGCCCTAAAGCGCGATTCACCGAGCTCCGTGCCACTGCATTCACCGGAAGACCGACTCTTTGCAGGTCTTGCGTTAGCTCTGCAGATATGCCTCGGAACAACATAGAACCCTAAGCCCTTAACCCTATAAGCGGTTTAGGGTTTGGTTTAGGGTTTAGGGGTTTAGGTTTTGGAGCACAGCCCAGGAAAAAAGTATAGACTTTTTAGGTATAAGTTGTTAAAACAGGAACCCAAGAACCAAAAACTATTCAAGTGTGGTACTCCAACAATTGGGTCTTAGAAACCTAAACCGTAAACCCCATAAGAGGTTTAGAGTTTGGGGTGGGTCTCGGAAGATGATAGTCATTATTGCCCTCGGCCAAACTAACCTGGTCCATAGTCAGCAGGGTTTAGGGTTTAGGGTTTAGGGATTTAGCCCCTTCGGAGCAAGCCCAGTCTTTGCAAGACCTGTTTGGGTGGTTCCACGCTAATTTGGGGAAGGTTATGGTATCATAATACCTGAGTAGTGTATTCTTGGTGGTTGAAGCTAGTATATAAGATGATATTCCTTATCTACAAAACTGTTCCGAAAAAGATTACTCTATATTGAGTATCAGAGTATCCCCAAATTAAGAACTACTCACCTGGGATTCAGGATTTCTGAAAACGGAGATCTCTCAGGAGTTCGTATGCCTGTCAGATTTTGGGGTCAGAAGGGCGGATCTAGAGGTCTGCAACGCTAGGGACTCTTAGGAAGCGCAAAAATTTTAGGGTTTAGGGTTTGCGGTCTATAGGTTTTAGGGTTTTACGGCTGAGGGTTTAGCCCCACTGCCCATCCAGACCAAAATGAGGAAAAAAGGTGGCCTCGATGGTAGTGGGGTTCCAGGTAGTGGGGGGTCTAAAGCGTCATAAAGGATACAAGGACATTGAAGGAACTGTACCAATAACTCTTCAAGCCCTTGCCTATGCGCTACAATCTAAACCCTCCATCCTTAACCTAAGCCATATATATATGTATGTATATACTTACACCCCTAGAAGCCCAGTTACCTATATATTGGGTTCCTGTCCTTGGGTCCCTATATAAATTTATACTATCTATAACCCAAGAACCTACTATATGGGTACCTCGGCTTCTAGGGTACACCCAGCATATATCCTCGCAACACAAACACTGCAGCTGAATATAAATTAGACTCAACTTGAAGGTTCATGTGCTCATAAATAGGTTTGGGGTTTAAGGTTTAGGCTTTAGGGTTCAGGGTTTAGGTTTAGGTTTTTTAGGGTTTAGGGTTTAGGCTTTATCGCCTGGCTCAGAAGACTTCGTGACCACACTTCTGGACATGGGACTTGAGGTCCTGCTCATGGGAGACTAACGTCCTTTTACAAGGGGTTTCACACATAGTCTAAACTCCTTGTATGCCCCTTAATAACCCCGACAGTAGTCTTCTATATAATCTCCTATGGAAACCCCGTTTAAGGAGTTTGGACTATAGTCTATGAGGAGTTCCTTGTTCGCTTGTGGGGGGAACGTTTGCCCTGGAACCATCCCAGTGATTACCTTGAGTTAGGGTTTAGTGTGGTTCATACCCAGAACCCTAAGCCCTAAGCCCTAAACCCTAAAAGCTAAACCCTAAGCCCAAAACCCAAAACCCCTGGGAGATGGGCTAGTTTCCCAAGCAGAGAGCTTCACGTCAACCTTGTGCCAGAGAGGGTTCGTCTCAAAGGTGAACTCCTTGGCCTAGCGCGGGGTTTAGGCTTTAGGGTTTAAGGTGTTTTAAGGTTTCGGGTATTGCAAAAACCTGTCGCTGCATTTGCATTTTTGGCTTGTAGTACAAGACTCCCACAAGGACTGAGGTCTAGGGTTTCGAGTTTGGGGTTCCGGTATTAGGGGGAATTGCGGTATACGGTGTAGGGCTTGGAATTTCGAGATCTAAAATGTCCTAAACTTGAAGCCCAAATCCTCCCGTCTGAATTCGGAAGCAGGTGTGAGGTAGGTAGGATCTGTGTACCCATCAACCGACTGGTCGAAATGGATCGTTTTTTAATGTCCATATCCATGTCCCTCTAAAAGGGCCGTGCGTGGATTGACCTGCATCATGGTCGGGGTAAAGGCTTTGCGTTTTGGCACGATTGCGAGCGCCATGTGCAGGGATTCTGCTGCTAGGGTCTCCGAGCTTACTATGGAGACCTGAACCGGTTGCTGTCATCAGGGCCGTCATCACCCCAACGATCACCACCACCCATCACCACCCACCACCATCACCACCACCACCATTGTCATCATCAGCATCATCATCAATATCAGCATCATCAGCATCATTATCACCATCATCGTCGTCATCATCATCGGTTCCCTGTCGAGATAATGCCTAAAATCTACACTTGTACACTATGTGTCTGGTATTGAGCATAAAAGCCACATCCAACGATGACCCATGTTATCACCCTAGGCATCAAACCCTGAATCCTAAACCCTAAACTTCAAACTCATCACCCTTAACCCTAAGATCTCAACCCTAAGACCCGAACCTCAAACCCTAAACCCCATAAACCCTAAAACCTAAGCCCTTAACCCTCAACCCAAACTTCAATTGCAGATTGCCACCCACCTCGACAATCCCGCCGTTGACTACAATCGGGGCTGACATGCGGTTCCTGTCATCTCTGGGTTTTAGGGTTTAAGGCTTAGGGCTTAAGCTTTGGGGCTAAGGGGGTTTCAGGCTGAGGTCGTGGGGTTTGAGTGTTTTGTTTTAAGCCCTCGGACTTTTACGTCTGCGGTTTTAGGGCTTATGGCTTGGGGTTCTAGGTGTGCATCAGTGGACGCGTGTGGGGTGTGCGCCTTTTCTTTAGATCTAGGGGCGCGCACCCTCTCGCGCACGTGCGCAGCTTGGTAGTCCCACCACAACTAACCAAATTATGCTCACTTACATGGCTAAACTCCTTAAAAGGGGTTATATAGGGGATCAGAGAAGGGACTACCATAAGGGTTATAAAGGGGGATACTAGGACTTAAGACTATAGCTCATTTAGCGTTGAGGGTTCCTATACTTCCCGAGCTCCCCCATAAGGGAGGTTTCCTGATTTCCTTTCTCCCCAGTTCTGCTCTTCACTCCTCGTCAACCCGCCGCAGTTAGCATTCTCAGATGGTGGGCGGTAACTTGGAGTTCGAGCTTGTGAGTTTCAAGAAGAAGGGGTTCCAGCGACGGATAGGGGTAGCGGAGGCCTTGGCCGGCCTCCACGCGTGGATCTGTTGGGGGTTCCAACCCAAACCCTAAACCCTAAACCTATAACCCCATGCAAGTAGTTTCCATTTTCTTTTCCTTTATCCCTAGTGCCAGGCTGAAGGTCTGTCCCAAAAGGCTCGAGCGACCATGTTTATGGTCAGCAGCACTCTCGCCAGTCTAGGCTTTGGGGTTTAGGGTCTGGGGTTTGGGGCTCAGGGTTCAGGGTCTGGGGATTTAGGGTTTGGGGTTTGTGGCTTAAGGTCCATTATTTATATGGTTTAATAGGAAGGCTGAGGGTTTAGGGTTTAGGCATTGGGGTTTAGGGTGTTGGGTTTAGGGTTTGAGGTCTATGGTTTAGGGTTGAGGGTTAAGGGTCTAGGGGTTTAGGGGGTTCAGGGGGTTTAGGGGGTTCAGAGTCTAGGGCTTAGGGTTTGGGGTCTAGGGTGCTGAATTTAGGGTTTAGGGTCTAGGGGTTTAGGGTTTGGGGTTTATAGGGTTGAGGTTATGTGTGACCCCTGGCCCTGTGGTAGTGGTATACATGGAAAATAAAGAGGACCTTAATATAATCACCGGTATCTCTCATAGTCACTATTACCGCGTGGTGGGTCCACCTAAGGTTTAAGGACTCAGGATATAGGGTCTGGTATCCAGGGAGCGTCTCTCGGGGCCCCCCATGATCGCTTTGTTGTCCTATGTATTGCTGGATCCCCGAGGCTCATCAGTATGAGTAGGTAAGCTCTTCCACTCTAAAGTTAGAAGTATGGGCCCCTAATATGGGCCCTTAAGCCTTTTTAGGGACCCTTAAGGGTACATAGAGGGTATATAATAGGTATATAAGGATCCCAGGGTTAAGGGCCCATACTAAGGGCCCATGGCTTAAACCCTAGATTCACGTGAATAAAAGACCACCTCCTATGACATGGCACGCCATGGACACCGTTAATCAGAGAGCAAGGGCCTTGCATTTGGAAATTTAGTACCCGGGCATGCTGGATTGTGGGCTTTGCTCGTATAGGTGATGCAGTAGAGATTCTCAACCCCAGACCGTCAGCACTGCAACTAGCATGTCTGTGGTACCTTGCAGAGCTAGTAAACGGCGAGTGTGTTCAAGTATGCTAAGGAACAACAGGCCGCGTGAGTAGTTTCCGAAATCAAGGCTCCATTGCGGTATACAACCTGAATACAAAGTGCCGTAACCGAAAGGCGCCCATAATTCGGAGAATAGCCCCAGGTGTCACCTGAATCGAACCTGTGGTGAACCATTCTATTAGTCTTGAGGCCCTAAGCCTTGAGGTCTAAACCCTCCCCTCTCAACTACTTTAAACCTCGGAAATGATAGTCTTATAGCATACAAAAGTCGTGCAGAATGTTGAGTACCAACCGCAACACTCATTGCGACAAAGGGCGGACTCCACCTTTCTCAGAGATTAGGGGGGTTAGATTTAGCGCACAGGCAGGAGAGATTCTCAAAATATCTTCCCTCTAGAATGCGTCATAGGCACCCGTGTAATGCTCTTGCACTCTGCAGATACCCCTTGTTGGAGAAAACGCTGAACCCCTTTATGTTCATATGAGCCACAATCTGAACTCCTAGTATCCCCTTAATAACCCCTATATTGTAATACTCCCCTATCATCCATTATATAACCCCCCTTTCAGAAGTTTAGTTTTAGGGTTTTAGGGTCTAGGGTTTAAGGGTTAGGGTTTAGCTTCTAGGGCTTACCGTAGGGCTTGGCAACCCAGGACCGAAAATCCTCTGCGCCCACATGTCCCTCTGCACCGGGCTGCTGACCCCCCCTATAGAAGGCTTGTTTGGGCGGGCTAGAAACCCTAGACCCTAAAGCCCTAAAGCCCAGGCCCAAACTCTAAACCCTAAACCCTTGAACCCGGAACCCTACAACCCTGAGCCCTTGAACCCCTAAACCCTACGCCTTGGGCCCATACACCCTCAACCCTTTCACCTCAAACCCTATAGCGCACGCTTAAAGTAGATAGAATATGGCTTTGGGTATGCTATATTAAGATCCCTATATATCCCATATTCCATCTACTTAAGGGGGACTGTAAGCCTTTCAACCCTTCACCTCCCCAAAACCTAAGAATCGCAGCCGCTGGGCTTCCGGGCCCGAGCGAATCCACAGACGTTCGTCGCTCGACTGCGTCGCTGTCTGGACCTGAATCAAGGGGGTACATGGGGTTTAGGATTTAGGGTTTAGGGTCTAAACTCCTCGAAGGGGGGTTGTATAGGGGAGTATATAGAAAAGTATATATAGGGTGTATTAAGGAGGATACTTGGAGTTGCTTACTTGGAGGATCATTGGGGACTTAGTAAGTAGGTTAATAAAAGGGGTTAACTGGAGTTATTATATGGGTTGCAGTAGTTGCAATTATACTTACAAAGTCCCCCCTGACCCCCCAAGTAAGGTTTAGGATTCAGGGTGCAGAGATTTTGGGTTTGGTGGTTTAGGGATTTAGGGTTTGAGGTGTAGGCGTTTAGGATTCAGGGTTTGGCGTGGTAATTAACTCCAACCCCCAAAAATGAGGGATATGTGAGGATGTTGGGTCTATTTCTTCGTGAGAACTGAATTTTGGCAACCCCAACCCCCACAGTTGGGACTCTACAACTGCCAAATAATGAAAATACCGTCCTGATGTTGGGGGATGGCAGGTCCCTAGACCATAAGCTCTAAACCGCGGTGCGGAATGGAGTAGCGACGAGCGTGCTATGCGTCTAAGGATTACGAATTAACGGGTCTAGGTCTAGGGAGTAGGATTTAGTCTTCACGTTTTAGGGTTTATAAGGTTTAGGGAATTTCGGGGCCCAAAGAAATACGAATAATGAAAAACAACATGGAAAAAAACTAAGCCCTAAACCCACACGTAAAACATGGAATGGAAACTGGGATTGAAGGACTCGGGACTCATTTTACTACTGGCAGGAGGAAGAGTTCAAGTAGAAACAGGAGCCCTAAACCCAAACCCCTAAACCCTAGGTTTAGGGTTTTGTTGATATTTTCAGGAATGGGATTTGAGGGCATGACTGGGATTTATCGTGGATGCATGTGGGGCTTCCTCAACTATTTAAGTTAGGTCAATCCGCCCTAAAGTAATGGCCCGTAAATGTGGAGATAATAGGGCATTGATATACCTACACTGGTCCTTTGTGGTACCCATATCTGGGTGAGCATTAACCCAATAGCTAAGGTCCCTTAAGAAATCCCAAGTCCATGTACGGGGATCTTGTATGGTAGAGGCTGGTTTGAGCAATGCCCATGTGATGTCCTAGAAGGTTCCTGACTGCAGTAAATATGAGTTTAGCGTTTGGGGTTTAGGATTTATAGGGTTTAGAGTTTACGGTTTGGGGTTTAGGGTCGCAGTTACCTCATGCGTGGCTCTGCTTGACAATCTGCTTGATTTTTTGAGGCTCCAGGTAGAGCGTCTTTGGAATCTCATAACACTTCAGCCGGCACACACAGCTTAGGGTCCTAAACCGTAAGCCCCTAAACCCCGAAACCCTTAAACCCTAAACACCTTAACCCAGACCCTAAGGGTCCAAGTACCTCATAATCATATACTTCCCCAAAACCTGTACTATAATTACTATTACCCAAACCCCAAGTACCTAAATATTGGGTACTTGGACCCTTAGGGAGAAACATGGAGAAACCCTATAGGCCTAAGCTATACACCCTAAACTGGGCTTGAGAAGGGATGTGCCAGTGCCCAGTTGTCTCTTGTTGGGGCTATGGGGATGCCAAACCTTCAATTTTGGGAGCTGCAAGTGTAAACTGGGAGTTGAAGTACCCTAGGGATTTACGGGTTTAGGGTTTAGGGTGTATCCAGTTTGTATTGGTTGTTATGACCCTACACAACTTCCATTTATCCTGAGCTTGCGGGTTTATGTTTTAGAGTTTGGGGCTTTACCATAGTGACTTACGCCAGGATTCTTTGGGTCCCCCTGAAGGATTCTAGAAGGGTAGTGGAGAAACCTACCACTTGCTTTGTGGAACCCTGTGTAGGGTTTAGGGTTTAGGCCCCTACCTGTACCGCAAGGCCCCCGACTGTCTGTCTCCAGGGCAAAGGAAGAAAGGTCTGGCGATGGTGCCTTTAGGGTTTAAGGTTCAGGGTTTAGGGTTCAAGGGGTGCAACCAACCCTAGACCCCTAAACCCTTAAACTTTAAACCCGAAAGTCCTCTAAAACCTAAAAACGAAAAATCCTAAACCCTGAAAGAACAACCCCCAGGAGGTACAATCCTGCTATATACCCTTGATGCAAGCCATGAGCTGATCACGGTCAAGGTTTAGGGTTCAGGCTGTTAGGGTTCTAGTGTTTCTGGCTTTGGGCTTTTATGGTACAGGGCAAAACTACAAAGGTTTCGTGAACCCCTAACACAAAAGAATAATTGTATAGGCACTGTATAGGGACTATGTAGGTATATATATATATGTAGGACTCCAAGCTCCAGGCTTCTAGTAAGGGTTTAGGGTTTAGGGCTTAGGGACCCCTACCCCCGAACGCAGGACCTCCTAGCTATCATACCGCTATGATGGGGTCCGAGTTTGGAGCTTGGCCTGGGGTTGCAACAGCCCGTCTGCTAAGTCACATTGCTCAAATGAAAAGTATGCCCCCGATTCGTCGCGAGTGGCTAATCTCAAGATCGCAGGCCTTAATTCCTAGGGCCATGACGCGCGAAACATCACAAGCGTTGTTTGTTTCTTTCAACATACAGCATACCTTAGGCACCTTGGGGCATGCAGCAACCCTAAACCCTAATGTCTAAACCCTGCGGGGTATGCAGTTTGGCTTCCACAGGTTTTGCTTTTGGTGGTACTCGTGGAGATCTGTATGAGCTACAGTAAACATTTCCGTATACTTGACGGGCATGCATTCCTTATTAGGGAATACATGAGGCTCATGTGGGTCTGGGTATAGCAAACTGCTCTTGAAGTGCTTCTGGAATGGGTTTGGGACCGCCATGTCGGGAAGATTCCATAGCAATCCAGTAATCCACGGTTCTAATGAGGATGATTATAGCGGCTATACTTATACGCTGTGTAGGGCGCTTACCACCCTGCCTGAATGCCTGATCCCAGCATACTAATAAACACCCAACCACCCCTGATCTTAACCATGTCCCGTTCTTAAAAAATTCTTCTGGTGAAAACTCAGTATGAGGGTTGGGGGAGCCTTCACAGCCCCTCAACCCTATTCGTGCAGACATTACCTTAACCCTAAACCCTAACCGTTATGTACCTCCGAGTTGGTCATTCTTTAAGAGAAGGGTCCCCGTGCATACGCGCAGGTAATCCCCTGCCCCCCACACGTTTTCGGGTGTAGGGTTACCCCAATAAAAATCAATATTCCCCCTTACATACACGGGTAACACATTGGAAGGCTTTATTGTTAAACCCTGACCCTAAATCCTACACCCTAGCCCCCCGAATAACAGATATTCCCTTAAGGAAATAGGAGCTATAGTCTAAATGCCTAGCATCCCCCCTGATAAGCCAGACTTCCCTATAAGACCCACTGTATAGCCCTCAATTCAATGAGACTATAGCTTATATGAGGCTACTATATTGGAGGCGAGCATTCTCAGGAGGTTGGGTTGCCATTCGACGGAGGGGATTACTACCTAAACCCCAAGAATAAATCATGGTCTTTAGGGCTATTGTTATTATGGGCTTAAAGGGATATTATCTTACATGTTTTTGTGGTTTAGGTAATGTCCGAACAGTTTCTTGACTCTAGAGACAGATCAGGTGCGATTAGAAGCCAAGAAAAAAGCGGTTCAGGGTTTAGGGGTTACTGTTTAGGGCTTAGGACCTCCATGATACCAACGTCGTTGGTCCCTCTCGGGGCTTTACTATCCCTACCAGATCCCTGGAAGAATAACTCCCTATCTGATCTTGACCTCTGAAACCTGAACACGAACCCTAAACCCCAAACCTGATATGGCCTTCAGAATTAAGAGGCCCTTCTATACCCAACTACTGTATTACAATGCTTATCATGACCTCCACCACAGAACGCGCCATCCTTCCCAAGACCTGCTCACTACGGTCTTAGGACTTAGGGTTTAAGATGTGGGGTTTAAGTTTGAGCCTTTATAGTCCCCCTGAAACAGATAGGATATGGGGTATATGGGGATCCTATTTTAATATACCCAAAGCCATATTCTATCTACTAAATTAAGGAGGACTCTAGGAGTTCGGGTCTAGGATTTAGGATTTGCGATTGGAGTCTGTTAGCATTGGGCCTTGGGTGAGTTTAGGAGTGCAGCTTTAGTGTTTGGGGCTTAGGGTATAATGCGCCTTTGACCGGTAGCGTTTGGTGCTTACGTAGGGTGTGAGGCCTGGGCATGATTTACGGCCAACGGATGCCTCCGGCTTTCGCTTTGGGTATAGGGCTTAGTGTTTGAATACCAGCTTTATATACTGCATTTACTTCTTGGTTCCTTTTAGGGAATGAGAAATTTCCATACAGGGATTATAAATTATAAATCCAAATACTCCGTGACAGAACACTTAGCGAAACCCTTCAATATTCAGACCATTACCCAAATTCATGAAATCCTTTTATATGGTGTGTATCTATTATTGGGGGTAAGGGAGGGTTGTTAGTACGGGAAGGGAATTGCTGATGATTCTTTCTCTGAGGTCTCCGCTACAAAAAAGAGGCACAAGTACTAGTTACAAGGATGCTGGCTACCGTGTCACTGTTACGGGTTTAGGGTTTAGGGTTTAGGTTACCATCATCAGCAATGTTCTGCTCATTGTCCCTTTATCCGCTCTGCCACCTTTGTAACATTCAGAATCAAAGCTGCTTCTGGGGGCTCTGTTGGCTTACTAAAGCCAATCTGAAAATGCCTGCCATCGCACAAAGATACTTCGGTGACTGATTAACCCCGTAACCTACCGAATTCCATAACCACTGATTCTAGAACCCTAGGCACTAAACCAGAACTCCTCAATGCTAGGGTACTAAACCCTAAACACGAAGCCGTTACCCCTACTTGGAGGGGCAGGGGAACTTAATAATAAGTAGGTTACTAGTAGGGATAAATATGGTTACTATATGGCTTCTAGGGGTTACTAACCTACTTCCTAAGTCCCCCTAAGCCAGTAAGCCATGACCCCAAAAGTGCTCTTCACGGACCTTCTCTTGGTTGAGGCGCTCGTCCTCCAAGAAACAGCAGAGGAGGTCAACTCTGTAGATACAACATCAATAACCACGTCAGCAGGGTATATGAGCTACTGTCTAAACTCCTAGTATCCCCCTTAATAACCCCTATAGTAGTCCCCTATATAATCCCCTATATAACCCCCCTTTAAGGAGTTTAGACTATAGCTCATATGGGGTTTAGGCGTTGGGCTTCAGCTTCATGAGGAACAATTGGCACCAACGCAAACTACTATCCCAATTACAGCAGATACCATTCTCACCGCTTGCTGCTGCTCCTGTGACTTTGAATACAAGTGTTTACTGTTCTTACTACTACTCTCCTCAGCCCTGCATCATCACGCCAGAACTCTGCTTGCTTTGGAAACATCCCATCAGTCATTCATACGATTTCGTGTCCTTCACATTACAGCCATGCTGATACTGCTCCGCGGTACTAGACGCTTATTCCCACAGTCTTCTTTTGTCAGCAACTACGGGTGACGCACACAGTCCTGAATGACCCTCCATACCACAATGTTGGGCATTCTGCCGTTATGTTTAGTTGGGGGCGTGCCAAATTTCATGCATGAAAAGTATGACTTTGACCTAAACCCGTGAGCCCAAGCATAATTCACCTGCGAAGGTATCTTTAGAAGAGGCTGTGTCCTGTGCGGGGGCCCCGAGGAATCTATCTAACAATGCAAGACCATAAACACTGAATCTCATATGCCGTGTATACATACACAGATACATACACAGAGCCCTATCTATGTCCCTCTAGCGCTCCTCAGGTCCCACAGACTACCCCTATTGAGACCGCCTTGTCCACCGGTTGCTGTTAAGGAACTTGAATTTCAAAAACAGAATTTGGAAAACCGTATGTTTACTATATTCCTTTTCTGGTAGTTTAATTTAAGTTCCTTAGCAGCAACCCCTGTAAACCCTAAACCCTGAACCCGAGACCCTAAACCCTGACGCCTAAGCCCTAACCCTAAGGGTCCAAGTACCCAATAATCATATAATTACCTCAAACCTGTACTATAATTACAATTACCAAAATCCCAAGTACCCAATTATTGGGTACATGGACCCTTAGGGTAAGGCGCTCCTTCGCAAAGCCTAGCCGTTGCCGCATCCACAGGTTCTCCAGTCGGAGCCTTGCCAGCTCCTCTTCATACTCCTGGCATTGGATTTAAAGGTTTAAGGTTTAGGGTTAGGGGTTTAGGTTTAGGCTTAGGGTTAGGGGTTTAGGGTTTAGGGTTGGGCTATGGGGTTCATACTCCTGGCACCCAGAGCCTCAGAGGATCCAATTACCCAATAACTAGGTACTTGGGTTTTGGGCAATAGTAATTATAGTGCAGGTTTTGGGTAGGTAAATACATTACTATGTACTTGGGCCCCTAGGGGCCCAGGGTGAGGGTTTGAGGGTTTTTAAGGTTCTGGGTCCAACGGTTTAAGGCTTCGGCGAATATAATTAGGACTTTTTGGGGGGGAACCTCGGAGGAGAAGTTTAGAAGGGACGTTGTTGGAAACCCATGAGTTGAAGCTACGAAAAACGATGTGCATCTCCAGCAATAGTGAGCCATTAAATGGTATTTTTGATAGGAAAGTTTGGAAAACACCTCTAGACCCTGCAAATGCAAGGAATCCTTGACAAAAGCCCTCACGAAAAAGGGACCTGGCAACTCCCCACTTCATGTAGAACTTACCCTAAGGGTCCAAGGACCCAAATAATAGGGTTTTAGGGCCCAAATACCAGTAATGTTATAGTATTTGGGCCCTAAAGCCCTATTATTTGGGTCCTTGGACTCTTAGGCTTAATGTTAGGGTTAGCGTTCATGGCAACCATCGCAAGAACAGCAATGATGCCACTAGCAGCCATGGTGGAAATTCTGACGTGAGTTTGACCGAAACGAAAGATAGCCATAGAGCAATACTGAGCGTCGCTCTTCAAGAGCAGAGTACACCAATAAACAGACGGCAACATCCATAGAAACAACTTTAAGTAGCTGCCCCACTGCTGGGGCTACTACCTAAACCTCAAAAGTATGTAAAATAATGGCCTTTAGGGCTATTATTATGCGTTTAGGACATATTTTTCGGGTTTAGGTACCACCATGATAAGGGGACTCTAGTTGCCCCCACACCTAGATTGTTACAATGCTGTTATAATCATTTGATAATTGCGGGGTCCTGTAGAACCCCAATATTACACAAACCCTAAATACAAAACCGTAAACCCTAAATACAAAACCCTAAACCCAAAAACCGTAAACCCTGGCTAAAACACCCCCTATTATCCTAGCCCCTACTGCTTGAAGGCTGGCTCCAATCCTGCTCAGTCTCGTGTACCAGACCATCCGAAACCCGGAATCTCCTCCCCCTAAGAATCTACCGGGGTGGTTTGAGGTTCACCTAAACCCCGAAAGGATGTAAAACAATGGCCTTTGGGACTATCCTTATGGGTGTAGGGCTAGCATTTCACATATTTTTGGGGGTTTACCTAGGGGAGAATAACACCCCCACCCTACTGGAATAATGGTACTATATAGGCCAGTGGGTAGGTGTTCGTAGGGGACGGGAGGCTTTAGGGCGTGGTGATTCCACTCAATCTGCCCAAGAGCCCGCCGACGAAAAAATACTGTTTACTGGTGTGTTTAGAATACCTAAACCCCAAAAATCTATAAAATATTGGCCTTAAGGGCTATTATTATGGTTTAGGTCCATTATTTTACATATTTTTTGGGGTTTAGGTAAGCAAAACTAAAACTGTTTTTCAGGGCCAACAGTAAAACCCTGAATCCCTTCTTAGCGACTTCGGGGCCCATGCTTAAGAAAGGAACGCTGCGCAGCTGGCCTGCTCAATCTCGTGTACCAGGTCTTGAAACGTAGGAAACGGTTTCTGGGCCATCTCGCAACTCTACACACCTCGGAATACGGTTTAGGGTTTGGGGAGGACAAAACCCTAAACCTCAAGAATTTCCCAGGTTCATGCATTTAGCTGGCTCAACCAGGGCAGATTTTGCTCTCAATCCAAAATGCCTCAACGAAACCTGCAATTGCTCTAGACCTGTATCAAATAAGGCTCTTAATGACTGATTTGGGATATACTATATTACAATGAAAAAGAACCCTTAAAGAGACTACAGAAAGATTGAGGACTATAATGATGCTCGTCAAGCACTACTGAGACATTTTGTGGGGCGGGTCTAAAGGTTCACAATCACATTTTCTGTTCCTTCCTGTGTTAACAACGGCCCCTATACCCTAAACCCTCCCCTAAACCCTGACCACAAAATGAAGGTACATATTTTGTGAGGGGTGAATTTGATCCCCCTGAAAGCTTGCACGGGCAGGCTCCCAAATTTCCAAAGGCCGCATACAGATTTCTTCAAGAATATACCCCCATAGCACTTACGCTAAACGCAGTTGTTGGTTTGTGGTTTTGGGGTCTAAGGTTCTAGCATTGCCTTGCACACGTTTCATTTTTTCCGCGCTTCATTTCTGCGATCGCGTCTCAAAACAACATGAAACCGCGTTCGCTATGGAACATGGGAGACTTATTCTTCAAACCTTTTACGAACGGGATGTTGCGCGCGTTCCATTTTTTGCGCGTTCCATTTACGCGATCGCGTTTCAAAACCATATGAAACCACGTTAACTATGGAACATGGGGAACTTCTTCTTCAAACCTTTTATGAATGTGATGTTGCGCACGTTCAAGTTTTTCCGCGTTTCATTTTTTCGAACGCACTTCAACGCAAATATGAAACCGCGTTAGCTACAGAACACGGGGAACTTCTTGGTAGAAGGGCTTATGATCTGAGATTTAGGGTTTGGGATTGGGGGTTTATGGTTTGAGGCTAGGATCCCCCCAAAAAAATTCCTCAACTGAGGGACATTGGCCTTCCTAGGTTTCAACGACTGCTGTTACTGTGACATCTGAGTTTGGCTCTTCACATGACAGAACAATTTTCACCTACTGTGACCTAATGTAGGGCCCTCATATTACCAATAGCCTGGTTCTAGATTCCTTGTATGATTCTGGTATGGTGTAAATGCGAAACCCTAAATCCTCAAATGCACCTCACTGTTGTAATGGGATTTTTTCGCGCCCCTTCGGTGCGGCGCTGACTCTTCATGAACAGCTTCCCCTAGTTTAGAGCAGCTAACCCTAAACCCTAAGCCCAATTCCTGGTGAGGGCCTCGCTTCTCACAAGGATTCCATCCGCATAAGGTTTAGGGTTTAGGGTTTAGGCTTCAACTGCCTTCCCCCAGGAAGAAGAACATGTTTCCTTTCGGCGGTTGCAGGAGGAAATCCGTGCGGAAAAAGTACACAGAAACTGACGGCTCCTTTCGTCATGGAACCATGTACGACTTTATTCTTCTTTGGGCACTACAAACAAAAATAGCATAAAATATGTATATGGATATACTGTGATACCTCAATTTGAAAATTTCAACCCTAAACCCAAAAAGAACCCTCAACCCAGACGCCCCAGCCCAGAACCATAAGCCCTACAGCCCGAACCCCAAGCTCTAAATCCAAGGTTTATGATTTAGAGATTCAGTTTGCCACGGATCCCTCATGAGAGCCCACTGACGTCCCCTAATATGGCCATACTTGGGCCGTGGATACAGCTCTATGTACGCTATAGTCTGACCTCCCAGTATTGGCGTATAACTACCAATAAGATCATGGTTCCCACCTTTCTTGCGAAAGGGTTTAGGAGTTTAGGGTGTACCTAAACCCCCAAAATTTGTAAAATAATGGCACTAAACCCAAAATAATAGCCCTTAAGGCAATTATCTTACATACTTTTGGGGTTTAGGTAGGGTTCAGGGGTTACCCCTGAACCATACGTAGTAGCCCACAGTTTCTTCTCCAGTCCTCCATCCCTACATCCTGAACAGGTGCTAACCCCTAAACCGTATTTTGAAAGTATTAGATATTTTAGGGTTTAGGGGTTTAGGGTTTAGGGAAATCCTAAACCCGGTCTAACCTTAAGCCCCGAACCCTAACCCTTTAACCCTTAACCCCAAACCAGCCACTACTAAGCTAATGGCCGCTTTTTGGCAGCACGGCAGCTTTGCTGCGGTAGAGTCATCTACCTGGGTGTCAGGTAGATACTTTTAGAGGGATGACATGGGAACCTTTCGGGGTATAGGGCTTTAGGGCTTTGGGGTGTACCTTCAGGCAGGAATTATCAGGTGGGTACCCTTACATGAAGATTGCGTAAGCCCTAGATGAGGAGCCTAGGAGGTGTATAAGGGTTCCGCAAGGCTTGCATGGGGGAAACTACCCAACTGAAATTTCTACAGACTTAGAAGGGATTGTATAGTGACATATAAGGGTATATACATGGGGATAACTGCACGAAACTCTGGGATATTGGAGAATTATAGCTTGGGTCTTTTGTCTACCTGTTTTGGAAGGAAGGGCTCCTGAGTAAGGTCGTCAATCTTGGGGTCCTTATAAACGTAACCCAGTAATACTCCATAAGGCCCAACGAATATAATCATAATCGCTGAGGCTGGTATGGATCTAAAACCTCAAGCTCTGGCAACCCTCACCCCCGTCCCGTGGTGGGCGGCCCAGTCAAGCCCCCAACGAGCAACGACTAAAATTGGCAAGGTTGAGATTTTGGAGTAGAGGCCGCGAGCACTTTTTGGATTTCACCCCGTCACCCACCGACACTAAACCCTAAACCCACTCCCCACCCATCCCCTCTGGCGTGTGCGATGATTGATGTGAACCCCAACAGCCGGGCGCGCCATGGCCTTTACAATTAGGGTATACATGGTTTAGCGCTTACCTGGGTCTTCGCTAGATAAAGATAAAGTGCCCTTTGTACGGAACGTATAGGTACATGTCAGGTGCGTACATATACATAGGGGGAATATAGGATTTTGTTAGCATCATGGTGAATCAAATTTAGGGCTTAGGAACCAGGTCGCGGTGTTACCCTTTGCCCAGACTAACATGGAACCCTACGAAGGGCACTACAAAGTCAAGTAAGGGGTGGTTATATTAGGTTCCATGTTTGTTTAGGAATGGGTAGGGCTCTAGGGGCTAATGTTTAAGTTTCAGGGTTTAGGATTCGGGGCTGAGGAATTTGGGTTCGGGGATTAGAGTTCAGCGCTTAGGGTTCAGGGCATGGGATTTCAGGCTTTGAGTTTATGGTAATTGGGTCTTCACCTCTCGTATTAAGAATGGCAGAAACATAGGTGCTACTCAGTGCCAGATGGAGGAGACAATGCAGAATATCGAGCACAACCCTGTGCTTTAGCTCTGCAGCTCCAAAATGTTTCCATATAGAGTTTAGGGTTTAGGGTATAGCCAGAACCCTACAGAAAATCCCTGACCCTAAGCGCACCCCCCCGATCTCAAACCCTCAGCCCACCCCCAAATCCCAAAACCTAAACCCTCAACCCGAAAGCACGATGCCCCAAGCCCTGATCCAAAAAAAGCAAGTAACCTTAACCCCCCACCCCAACATCCTAAGAAGGGGGTCTCCATGCCATTTTCCATCTCCTTTCCATTTGACTCACACAACATGGAAGATAATCTTTTATGAAGCACCCTAAACCACAAACCTAAATCCTACGTAACCACTAAACCCTTGACATAAAATCCCTAAACCCTAAATCAAAAAAAAAACTAAAACCCTAAACGCTAAACCCTAAACCCCCTATGTAATCAGTAAACCCTGAAAAAATCCCTAAACCCTAAACACTATAGTCTCAACCCTTACTTCAGACCTGGCGGCATCTTCCGACCTTAGTCGGCTCCAGGGGAGCCCAGAAGCTAAGCCTTTCGAAGAGCCCAGCGTCGCACGGACGGCGATGTTGCTTAGACTGTATAGGGTCAAGGGTTTAGGGGTTAAGAGATTAGGATTTAGGGTTTTAGGGCCTTAGAGTGTGGGGCTTTAGGGATTTAGGGTTTCGGGCTTTAGGCTTTAGATGGCTGTTGGGTTTTAGGGTTAGGGGTTCAGGGTTTAGGGTTTGTAGGACTTTAGCGTTTAGGGTTTAAGGGTTTATAGGATTTAGGGTTCATGGGGTTTAGGGTTTAGGGAGTCCCTCCCGCTAATACGAATCTCCCGCCCTACGAATGAGTTATAACATGTACATGTCAACTTTGTCAACATGTGAGCTACAGTCTCAACTCCTCGTATCCCCCTTAATAACCCCTATAATGCTCCCCGATACAATCCCCCATGTAACCCGACTTTAAGGAGTGTAGATTTTAGCTCATGTATATACGTAGAAAGATGTACATACAAGGACATATAGGGATATATAGACAAGTGGTGTATTATGGTAGTTTCCATACATGAGGGGACCCACATGTAGTAGCCCCCTGGATAGTACAGTCCTGAATATAGTAATATAGGGATCCCAAAGAGCCACCGGGAGCCACCGGGAATTTTCGGAAACCCTCGTACAGGGGGTTTAGGCTATGTGGAGGTCTCAAAAACAACAGCCCCAGGTGACCCCCTTAAACCTGAACCCAAAACAAAACCTAAACCCTCAACCCCAAACCCTAAATCCAAAACCCTAGATGGGGGGTTAGGGGACAGAGATATACAGGGCTTAGGGTTTAGGATTTTGGGTTTAGGGATACAAGGGGCTACAGGAGGACTATCGGGTCCGGTCAGGATTCTAGAGGCAGGGTTAGTTTCCAAAAGCTCCCATATGCATCCCAAAGGGTCCATGTACCTAATAATTAGGTACTTGGGTTTGGGGTACTAGTAATTATAATACAGGTTTTGGGTAAGTATATGACTATTGGGTACTTGGACCCTTAGGGCATGTCCATCATGATGGAGTCTACTGCTAGAACATGGTGAGACCGAAGATATATGCGTTTTCAAGAGACAAGGCGTCCCATCCACATACGCCGCCAAGGCTTGATTCAGTGTTGCGGGCACCCCCTATTGTTCGGGTAGCCCCTCTTGTTCCGTTCAAAGTAATGGAAAATATTTTAGAGCGATATCCGCGTTTTTCAGCCTCAGGACAATTCTATAGTGATGGTCTCCGTATTATATCTGCTGGGGCCTGGGCGCTGGTACCCATGGTGACAACAGTGGATAACCTGACTACATACCCGGACTAGTTCTGCTGCGGTCGAAACTAGCAGTGATAGGGGCAGTACTGGTTGACTTGACGTCATACCGAACATATTTTCGGGGCAACATGCACACGGACGGCAATAATGGCATACATATCATTGATTTTTGCTGCTCCGACCTGTCATTCAATAATTAAGGGGCCCACTATCGGCACAATCACTTTTGGCACTCTCCAAGGGCTTGCTCAGTGCCTGTGAAACCTCGTCTTGCAACGGCCAATTCTACACGGCTGGCTGCCCGGTTTGGGCGCTACGTGTCTTCCTGCGCCAAGACGCTCACTTTCCGGAAGCTGCCTTCACTCAGGCCAGGGGGTTTAAGGCAATCAGGGGCACAAGTTGATTATCTTGGCATCGTACACTGCACCCTCCTGCCTGCCGCAAAACGAACCCAAAATAAGGCATAGTTCGAATCTACTGAAGCCTTATTTGGTGGGGAGTAAGGGTGTGGAAAAAGATCTCTTAAAATGCAGCCTAAGTAAAAGGTTCTGGGTTCTATATACCCTATACTGTTTAGGCAACTGGGAGCCACAAAATTTACACAAAACCTTAAACCCTACGCCGTAGATCCTAAACCCTAAACAATAAAAGATCCTATACCATTAGGGCTTCAGAGCCTCTGGTTCATCAAGAAGGAGGAGGATCCTCCAAACCTAAGCCCTAATTTAGGGTTTAGGGCTTAGGGTTTAGGTCTTTAGGGTCAGGGCCTAGGCGGCAAGATGTGGTTTTTCCTGCTACGCGCCTATATGAGCCCTGTCTGAGCTTCTAGTATCCTCCTTACTAACTGTATTACTAACCCCTATAATACTCCCCTATATAACCTCTTAAGGAGTTTAGATTATAGTTCATACGCTCCCACATCCCCCTACGGCTATACACAATTGCGACATAGCACGCACACATACACCCATTCCCCATTGCTTCACTTCAGCTGTTGCGTTTGCAGCACGCTTTGGTTCCTGATTCTGGGATTACATGAGCTATAGTCTAAACTCCTAGTATCCTCCTTAGTAACCCCTATAGCAATCCCCTATATAACCCCCTTTGGAGTTTAGACTATAGCCCACATCAGGGATCTCTGGGCTGTAGAGTATGGGGACATCCCCCAAATCCTGGATCCTAAGCCGTCAATCCCAGGACAGATACAAATTACAGAGGGCGAAGCTAACAGCGGCCCGTTAACAGCCACCTACCGCAAACCCAAACCCTAAACTCTAAAGCCTAAAACCTTAAACCCTGTGGTAGACCTCTTTTCATCAACAGGACCCATGAGCCCTAGACCCTAAAGCCCCTAAATCCCCTGAACCCTTAATCTTGCACCCTGAAGCCCCTAAGACCCCTAAGCCCCCCTAAGCCATAAAGCCTTAGCCCTCTTCAAAGGGACCCTGAACCCTAAACCGCGTTTTCAGGTTTCTTTCGGCCTCGCCAAGCTTCTTCTTGAAGTAGTCTCGGGACCATTGGTAGAGCTTCATCCTAGCGGCTGCCTCAGAGGGTTCCGGGTTTAGGGATTAGGGGTTTAGGGTTTAGGGTTCCAGGATTAGGGTTTCAGGTTTAGGTTGCAGGATTAGTTTTTCAGGTTTAAGCCCTAATCTCGCAACACATATAGTAAAAGGATCTTGCCCCTTCATCACAAGAACAGGAATGCCGCAACAGCTTCATGCACCCAGGTTGGATTGAACAGTCCATGGGAAAGCGGTTCCTCGTTTGGGGCTTAGGGTTTCAGGGTTTAGCCTCACTTGGAGAGTCAGGGGACCTTGTAAGCAGGCTGGTGATGTGAACAGCTTGGGCTATTAAGCGGTTTTTCTGGCTTAGAGCTAGACCTCCAAACGCCGCACTAGACCAACAAGAATGGGCAGACGATCATCGCATTGGTACTTGGGAGCGTGGTTTGTATCAGGGCGGGCATCGCCATCACAGAACAGGCGCACGGGGCATACCACATGCTGTTTAAGCACTTGGCCCGTAGCTTACTGGTGTTTGGTAGAGAATAAGGGAATAAAATCCCGAAAAATAGATTCCCATACTCCCCATACTCCCTACTAAGAAACAATAATCCCTAAGGGTCCAAGTACCCAATAGTCATATACTTACCCAAAACTTGTATTATAATTGCTAGTACCCCAAACCCAAGTACCTAATTATTAGGTACATGGACCCTTTGGGAATGTATAAGTGTTCGGGAAAAGAAGGCTTCACTTCCTGGCACAGAACAGCGCTACCCTTGCCCCAAAAGAAGTGGACCCCTGCAAAAAGGGGGAGGGCAGGGTAGAATTCAAAAACCCTGAGCATCAAACCCTAAACCCTAAGCTCTACACCCCAGACCCTAAACTCTAAACCCCCAAACCCTAAACTCTCAACCCTAAACCTTAAACTTAAACTCTAAACCCCAAACCCTAAACTCTCAACCCTAAACCTTAAACCCTAAACCCCAAACCCTAAACTCTCAACCCTAAACCTTAAACTCTAAACCCCAAACCCTAAACTCTCAACCCTAAACCTTATACTCTAAACCCCAAAACCCTAAACCCTGAGATCTCGACCGGGTCCGCCTCGCCCGTGGATGGGTCTTCCCGAATGACGGCCTTCGTGAAGTCCTCCAGGGTTGAGGAATCCAAGCTACATGGATTTAGGGTTTAGGGTTTAGGGTTTAGGATTTAGGGTTTAGGGTATGCCCCTGAGTATCCCTAGAATAGTTTCCTATATGATTCCCTATATATGCCCCTTTAAGGAGTTTAGACTATGGCTAACATGGACTTCGAGTTTCGATTTTGGGGCTTAGGGATCGGACTTACATGCGTTGAGGGTTCAAGGTTTATAGGGTTCAGGGTAGCGTTTAGGGTTTGGAACTTCACGCACAGAATTTAGGCATTACCTAAACCCACAAAATAATCCTTCCCCCTAATAATAAACGACGTCCTCCCCCCCCCGTAACAATAAATGATCCGGGTGGGTCAGAAATTATTCATTATTTATTATTATTAGGGTGGCATATTTATTGAAAGGATTTGGTAGGGC